>PVJD01006844.1:0-92438 GCA_004026545.1 Mormoops blainvillei
CAGTCGTGCATTCCTGCAGCATGCTTTTCCCCTGAAAGTCGGAGAGGGCGTAAAAAGGACCGACCCTTTGGAAAGCATAGACGTACATGAGTCAGGACATGAAATCCGACTATAACCCCCTTGCTCAGACGCCACCGTTCTAACCCTTGAGTCATGTTTTCTTTTGCTTGTTTACACTGAACACCTAAATTTCAATGTGTGCAAATGTTGCTCCTTCTCCCTCAAACCGAAGTGGAGTTTCTGTGTCGTTGGTTTGGCTTTGTCTCATTTGCTGACGAGCGACCCCGGTTGCCCCAGGTGAGCCCATGCTGCCGGGACAGGTGACAGTCCTGGGTTCTGTGGGCGGGGCCCTGATGGAACGTGTCCCCACAGTTCGGCCTTCAGACCAGAGGAGGACGACGCGCCCATCAAACGCTGTCCCAAGTGCAAGGTCTACATAGAACGAGACGAGGGGTGCGCCCAGATGATGTGCAGAAACTGCCGGCACGCCTTCTGCTGGTACTGCCTCGAGTCCCTGGACGTGAGTACCACCCCGTGCCGGGCCCCTGCCGCTGACCCCGGGCCCCTGCCGGCCGCGGTCTGGCGGGCGGGCTCGGTGGGAAGCACAGGCCAGCCCTTTCCTAGGAGCCTGGGGAAGGCTTCCCAGCACCTTTCAGTAAAATGTATATTTATGTATAGACGTGTGTCTCCTACATGTGTGTGTAATGTGTATATATTTCTACATCTACATGTAGTCCATATGTGTGTAGTCTCTCTGTTACACACATAATAGATGCATAATTTTCATTTTATTGTATTCCAATAGTGTGTTGATCCCACAATCGTTTCTATGGTGACAAGGCCGCTGAGAGCGGTTCTGGAGGGAGAAGGAAAGTCCTAGTTAAACACGTGCTCCCCGTGCTCGGGAGGCGCGTCCTGCGCCCCCAGGGAGGCTGGCGAAGCCCGGACACGGGAAGCCGTGCGCTCCAGGGCGAGGAGCTCCTGTGCGGGGGTGGCGGTCCTGTGAGGTGTGCTGCAGGTCGGTGGGCGTGAAGCCCCCGGGCAGCCCGGGGGAGGAGGAGGCACTGGTCCCGGCTGGCTGGGGCGCGGGGAGGGCGGACGCGCCGCTCAGTCACCAGGTGAACAGAGCAGAACAGGACGTGGTGGGGAGGAGCACAGAGTAGGGGTCCTGAGCTTGGTCGGAACAGGGACTTGGGGCCCCGATGAGGGTCTCTGTGCCCAGCCGAGAGGGTTGGCCGCTAGCACGGGGACCCTGCTTCCCAAGCTATGACCCAACCACGGGGGGCTGTGAGCTGGGCCCACCCTAGACCTGCGGGCCCAAGAGTCAGCATTTCCCATGGGCCGTCCAGGTGACACACGTGCGGCTGGTGTGTCCATGCCTGCGAATGGGTCACAAACGACTTCTCACCTGGGCCGCGCAACGTGATTCGGCGTGTGCTTGGGAAAAGAAATTCAAAACCCGCTCGAGAGCCTGCGGTGCAGGACCTCGCTTGCGATGGGCAGCCTGGGAAAAGGAGAGGTCGATGCAGAGGGAACGCGCATCTGAGCGGCACGCCCGTGGGCCTCGAGCGCGAGGGGAGGGCACTTGAGATTCCTAGGAGGCGGGCGCTCCCAGCGGACGGAAGCGCTCAGCCCCGGCCGCACGGAAGGCGGAGGTCCGGCTGCAGAAGCTTGGCGCCCCCTTCTGCCTACGCTGCCCTTCTCCGCGAGGGTCGGGGCGAGGGCCGAGGCGGCTCGCGGTAGCCGGGGCTCCCGACCTCCCCCCAGTGTCTTGCCGCCCTCCGGGAAATCCCGGGTTCCCAATGCGTCACTGCGCGTTCGGGCACCAGGCGGTGGGCCTGTAAAATCAGCAAACTCAAGGCCGGCACTTTGCCCAGGAGGAGAGGGGGCTCCCTGGCTCCATACACCCGGGCGCTCCCGGCGGAGTGCGCTGCGGGGGCCAGACAGCGAGCAACTGTGTCCTGTCTCCCAGGCCCTTAGGAGGAATGGCTCCTGTCCCCGCAGACACGCCGGACCGCAGGCTGGCCCTCTGTTCTCAGAAAGAGGCTGTTGGCGCTCTCGTTAAAGAATGAACAGCCACCAGCCCCTCCGTTCTGCTGTTTACAGAGCTGTTTCTTTTTATGGATAATTGGGGGGAAATGGCACCTCCCTTTCATGGGGGAGCAGAGGGTTGTGTCTAGAAAACATGCTTCGTGGGGCTTGTTGAGGTTCGGGGCGCCAAGCACGGGGCCGGGGTCCTAGTGAACAGACGCGTCAGCTGGGGGAGCCCGACAGTCCGGGAGAGGTCACAGGTAGATGACCAGGTCCAGGTGGGCGGCGAGCCCCTGAGGGGAGGCAGCGGCAGGCGCCTGTCTCCCCAGAGTCTGCGGGAGCTACTGCCGACTGCTGGACAGTCGGAGGAATTGCAGAGGCTGGGTCCCTGCCGGTTCGGGAGGCGAGAACATGCGGATGGTCTGAGCTGGGACGCCTGCACCAGGCAGGAGGGCGGCCAGAGAGAAAGGCAGCCGTCGCCTCCAGCGATAACCCTGCCTGGGCGGGAGGAAGACGCACAGGCAGAGGGACCCCGGAGGACAGCGCCCAGCCAGGGCCCGGAGCAGCGAGGGGGTTGCAGGGGCCCCCCTTGACTGCCTCCGCACCCTGCATCACATGGTTCCCTCCTTCGTCCAAAACCTAGAAGGCCGCTGAGCCCAGGGCCGCGGGCTTCGGGAAGCTGCAGTCCGGGCCCTCGGCCCCGCGGCGGCAGGAGCCCCGCGGGGCGTGAGGTGGGGCGTTTGCTCACCCTCCGCTGTCACACCCTGCCCCTCACGCCCCCTTGGCTTTGGGAACTCGGCCCGGGACTCGGCATCAACCCGCTCTGGCGCTCTCCCTTGCTTCCCAGGACGACTTCCTGCTGATCCACTACGATAAGGGGCCCTGCCGGAACAAGCTGGGCCACTCCAGGGCTTCTGTCATCTGGCATCGGACACAGGTAGGGCCGAGCCCCCCGGGGCTTGGATCTCGGGGAGGGCGTGTGCGAGGGCAGCTCCTGGGCGACGCGCCGGTTGGTCGGAGGTCTGTTCTGTAGGAAAGCGGAGCTCCAGGACCTGCGCTTCCCGTCTCAGGTGAGGCTCCGGTGGCCGAGGCCAGAGCGGGAGCACGTGGAGGAGACGGGCCCCGGGCCTCAGAGGACCTGCGCTCACCCTTGGCCTCGGCCGCGGTTCACGGGCTGGCCGGCCCTCACGCAGCCCTCGAGGAGGGAAGCCCTGCAGAGCCCCTGAGGCGGGCAACGTCGCCTCACAGGAAGAGGTCTCTGCGCAGCCCTGTCTGTGCGAGGGGCTCCAGCGGCCTGTCGTGCACAGATGCTCGTGCTGTCCACACACCTGTGTTCCCTGCTGGGTGCCCGCCACCGTCCTCTCTGGGAGCCCACGGTCCGCTTCAGGACAGAGGCAGCGAGGCAGCAACTGGCATGCGGGCGGACGCCGCTGTGCAGGGGCTGTGACGGGGGAGGGGCCTGTGGGGGTGCGCTGTGTGGGGCGCTGGCTGTGTGAGTGTGGGGACAGGGCAGGCAGAGCGGACAGGGACAAGTTGTAGGGTAGAATGGTTCTGTGAAAGCCCCCAGCTCAGAACAGGATTGAGGTGGCAATGGTCGGAGATGGCCTCAGAGGCCAGACCCCAGGGGCTTTCAGTCCGGCTGAGACGTCGGCAGTTCGGTCTGGGGGAAGGGGGGTCCCACAGGGGCCAGGGCGAGGTCCCGGGTCGGGGGAGAGGCCGGAGGGGCTCGCCTGCGTTGCCGCACTCAGGGCCACTGAGCAGGCCCGCCACCGCCACCCAGGCAGTGACGGAGCCGGGTCCCAGGACAGGTGATCGAGAAAGGGCGCTATTCCTCCCTCGTGGGCGTGCACATCCTCGATGACCCACTGCAGGCCCCGCGGCTGGCCGATGGGCCCAGGCAGTCAGGTCCAAGAACGTCTCCTGTAGCTGCGACGGTGCGTCGTCGCAGCTTTGCAGGGGGGCTCTGCACCCCAGCCCTTCCTGTGCCCAGCGGGGAGGAAGCAGCTGCCAACAGTGGCCAGCGAAGAATGGCGGCTGCTTTCTAGAAAGCTCTTCAGAAACGGGGGCAGGGGAGTGGTGACTTCAAGGGTTGCACAGTCTGGATACATTGAAGAGCACTGACTTGCGGACTTGAAATGGTGACTTGCGAGGTGTGTGAACTACAGCTCATAAGGCTGTTCTAGGAAGCCAACCAGACAGATTGCCGACCACGTGTGGCCCATGGTCCGGAGAGTCGGGTGCAGCCGCCTCTGTTTCGTCCTCGCTGCCAGCACGGTCCCACACGGGTCGCACATAGTGCCCGTTCGCCCCCCACCCTCCCCATCCTGGGCACAAGCACGGATGGGCCCGTGGCTTAAACTTCTGCCCGGTGTCAGGTCATCAGCTCCCTGGGGACGCGAGTCCCTGTCTGCCCCTCGGGACTCACCTGGCTCCGACCTGCACGCACTCAGGACGTGTGCGTGAGGCCCGCGGCCCCCAGCCTGTTCCGGCTGCGGCCCACCACCCGCTCCGTGCGCAGTCTGCTGATTTCACGCGGTTCCTACCCGCAGCTCACCTGCCGTTAGCTCTGACGTCAGGTAACATGGCTTTAAGAGATGTCTGAGGATGTCAGTGCCATTTGATATGAAAAACAGAGACATTTTTACTGAAGAAGATACGAGGTAGAAGAAACACTGCACGTAGGACAATGACGCCTCAGGCCCCTTCAAAGGAGGCACCTTGGGACTTCACGCCGTTCTCCCCATCGCCATCAGCTGCCCTGTCGTATTTTCCTGAAGCTCATCCGCAGTCTCAAATCTCTTCCCTTTCAAAGGGGATTTTAGTTTTGGGAAAAGCCAGAAGTTGCAGGGCACCAAACCTGGGCTGTAGCGGGGCTGAGTCACCTGGGTGATTTGGTGTTTTGCCAGAAATTCTGTACGAGATGTGATGCACGAGTGGGCGTGTTGTCGCGGTGACGCCGCCAGCCACCAGCTGCCCACCGCTGCGGCTCCTGAATCACCCAAATAGTTTCCACAGGGGAACGTTCCAGCTTCACGGGAAATCCGACGCAGATTCGCTGCTCTGCTCAGTCATTTCGAATGCGACGGCCACACAGTGTACACGCTCACTCAGCGGCATCTTCAGCCCCCACTGCCCAGTGCAGGGAAGTCTTCCCTAATCACGCGAGCACATTCCAGTCCCCTCTCCTTGGCTGCCAGGTCACATCGACATCGTGCAAACCGTTCTCGTTATATGAACAATGGCTGCGCTTTTTCCGGACAGACCTCGTATTTTCCTGCACACCCCTGGGATGCTTTCCATACCAGTGTTTCAGAGCTCATAGCAGCCCTCAGGGAGCTTTCACCTTGTTTGCTTGGTTTGCAATTGAGAACACTAAGGCCCGGGGAGAAGTAACAGCTGGAGTCAGAATTAGAACCAGGGGCTAGGCGTTTGTGTAATGATCCCTCTGTGCACTAGGTGGGGCTGTAGCGCCCTCTTCCGGTCTCAGCTGCCGGGGAGGGAGGAGACTGGGCCAAAGCAGATTCCTGCTCCTCTGACCAGCGCCCCCCGCCCGCCCCCCCGCCTAATTTGGATGATAACATGTCTACATTTGAGGCTTATTTCCTCCAGCATTGACTCATACCTAGGGGTAAACATTCGTGTGAAAATTCAAACGTGCTGGGTTTTAAAACTCCAGGAGTAACGCAGGTCTGGTTGCGCCCGCGTGCGCCCTGCCGCTGCCTTTCCTGGTCTCCTGCCTGCGCTGCCCCACCCCAGCCTTTCTTGTTCACGGGCCACCTCCTCTCTCCATCACCGTCGCCCCCCTCCCTGTGAAAACCTCCCTTCTTCCCAGCGCTGCCTCCGCACCCAGAACCGGATGGAAGGCTGCTTAGCGGCGCCGCGGCGGTTGGCTAGGATGCGGCTGCTCGCCGGGGGCCGGTACCTTAAGTGCCTCTGGGTTTGCCGCACCCAGCACCGTGTCTAGCTCAGGGGGAGCCGCTGGGCTAATTGAATGTACAAACGGATGGGTGTCTGGGTGCTCAGATGGAAAGAGGGAGGGGAAGAAAGCGAAGGGAAGGAAATATGGGTGGAGGATGGATGAACGTATGGATGGATGGACAGATGGACGGATGATAAATGGACAGATGGATGACGAGTGGGTGGATGAAAGGGTTGGTGGATGAAGGGTTAGATGGGTGACGGGTGGGTGGATCTGGACGGGGGATGGATGGATGGATGGATGTCGCAGGAGTAGTGGATGGTGGAGGGACGGGGTGGCCGTGCGGTTTATACTTCAGCCGTGGCCCCTACAGACCAGCCGCCTGACCCTCTCCTGTGTCTCCTTCTTGCAGGTCGTGGGCATCTTTGCTGGGTTCGGGCTCCTGCTCCTGGTGGCCTCGCCTTTCCTGCTCCTGGCCACTCCGTTTGTGCTTTGCTGCAAGTGCAAGTGCAGTAAAGGGGACGACGACCCCTTACCCACCTAGAGGATGGCGTGACACTGGCACGAGACCCCTGCCTCCGGGAAGCGTGGCGCTGCCCCGCCCCTCCCCACCGTCCCCCTCTCACTAAACATCTTTCTTGCCTTAGGTGCCCCATTGAGCTTCACAGTGTCACGCTGGACGCCGTGGTTTCAGGGACTGATGTCAGAACGTTGGCCAAGGCCCCAGTGCCGTCCCCGAGGCGGGGAGGCGGGGCTGGCGGGGCTGGCGGGGCTGGCACCAGGGGGCACATCCCGGCAGAGCCTGTCTCTGCAAACGCGACTCGGGGGGTGTTGCGGGAAGCACACCGGGCAGCTCTCTCCCTGTGGTGATAGGCTAGGAGTGTCTGGCAGGTGCCTAAGAGACCTTCGCAGGCAAGCGTCGCCTCAAGGTGGCGCCAAGTTGCCGAGAGAAATCTTGCAGGGGTTGAGACTCGCTTCTGGCAAACTCTGATGATTCTGACTTGAGAAAAGCACTCCGTTTAAGACAACCATTTTTACTACTAACGGCATGTAGGAAAACCCTTTTTAGAAGGCATTTTTTTTTCCAGCCGAGCAGTGGGAAATCAACAAGGTGCATCCACACCAGCCTATGCCTTTCTCGCGATGTGAACGTGCGCCCTCAGCAGCTGCTGGGCAACGACCTTTGGGACGCCTTCGGCACCTGGGCGTCCCTCTGGAAACTGGCACCGCGGTTCTTTGAAAATATAGCTGTGTTTGAAGGACCGTCGCCCCCACGGATTTGCCATTTTCTTCTCTCTTTGCTGAGCCAGCTCAACTCGTAGGCATATTTCTTCTCACCCAGGCATCGGCAGATGTTTTTAATGTCTCCAGAAACCAGATGTTTGCTCAGAAGTGGTTTTGCTGGGAGCCACGATGGTTTTGCGCCTGCCTCTGTCTCGCCTAGGAGACGGTAGGTGGGGAGCGGGACGCTTGGTCCCCAGAGGGGGCCCCGGAGGCTGAGAGGCGCTTCCTGGGTTGTCACAGTTTTTTTCATGACCTCGCTTGACTTTCATGACGTTCTCGAGCTCCAAGTGCTGACGCCAGCCATTTGCCCATACTGGGAACCCTTCCATTCGCGGAGCCTTTTTGATGGGGGGTTTACCAGCCTGTCTTTTCCCGGCTGCGTGACTGTTCCCGTGGCAGCATGGATCAGCGAGACACGTCGCCCCATCAATTACCTTTGAAAAGTGGGGAACGTGCATTCTTTACGGACGGTTGGTGTTAACATGGCTTTTAAAGTCCCATGTGCTGGTGAAGAGTAAACTGATTGCCCATCTTGCGACTTCCAAACCCAGTGGACAGGCAGAGGGTGTAGATTTGTTACAGTAGGACTTACGAAGGCTTACGGAGCACCCCACAGAGGACGGATGAGGGCAGAATCCGACTTTGGCCTCCGCCGCTCGCCTGTTGGGAGCACCGGTGTAAACGGGTGGGGGGGGGAGCATGCATCATCTCAGGTCTGGTTTACCTCCCTGTGTAGAAATCTCTTCTTTATTTCTTGAGGTTTAATGGGTCAGAAGAAACAGGACCACCTCACTGTTCAACTCTGGTATTTATTTCCTTTATGAGACAGAAGCCATTCAGGAAACCGGTCTGTGTCAAGATTTTTCCTTGTAACTGTGGCTTAAAAATTTAGTGTCTGCGTAAGAACATGCGTGAGCCCGTCTCGGCAGGGAGGCCGGGCAGTGAGTCTCTGTGCCTGGAGGTGGTGCGTCAGGACCCGGAGGTCGAATGGCTTTTTTGAGAGGGTGACGACCCCGTGAGGCCTGGAAGTGAAGCTGGTGGCCTGCGTTGGAGGCCTCATCGCGGGCCTTGTGACCGCCTTCCTCCAGCCGCTGCGCTCTGACGTGTGGAAGACAGCAGGTTCGTGCGTGATGCTGTGTCCCGTGGCCCGTGGGGCGGAGCCCCACCCCGTCCTGGTCCCCCCGCCTGTCCTGGCTACCGCCCATCGCTCCGTGCAGACCCCACACCGTGACCGCTCCTCCTCCGTCCACTGGGGTGGGGACCAGAGCCTCAGAAATTTTGCGTTCCCGGGTTGAGAGCCCTGATGGCTCGGTTGCTAGTGGGTCAGGCCGTCGGCCTCTCTGGAGGAGTCCGTGGCCAGGTCTTGCCCGTCGCAGCCCTGCCCTCCTGTGCCTTCACCGCTGGCACATTTCACGAGCGTGCAGTTTGGCCCCATTTGGGACAACAGAGACCGAGGGGCTGGCTGGAGCCAAAGTGGCACCTGCCAGCTCTGAGCTTTGGCACCAAGCAAACCTCAGTTTGCTTTAGCGATAACAAAACCGGAACTGCCTATTCCCAAGAAAGACACCAGCGGGTCACTCTGAGGTCCTCACTTAACCCTGCATTCCCCCTCCTCCGATGTCTGTCAGCCAGGCACGCCATCCCTGTCACCTGTGGGGACATGCTGTCAACGTAAAACGTGGACAGAATGTGTGGAGCTGGCCCGTGTTCGGGTTTCAACCTTGCTGTCAGCCCCTGGGCTTCAGGGCTGGACTCCTTCCTGCTCACGTGACAGTGACACCCCCCTTCACAGTCGGTTTTCACGCTGACCCTCTGGAAGCACATACATGTTGATGCCATCGGAGGCATTTAAATCCAGGGGACGAGAAAGAAGAGCCTTCCAGACTGACCAGGGCTGGCAGTGGGGGCCTAGCCGACCCAAAGGTTATCTGAGTCCCGTAGGAAAACAAGGAAACCGACCACCATGTGAGGTTGGATGGGCGTGACCGATCTGTCCAGCTGGCTCTGCCGCGGGTCCCGCAGCCCCAGAGCCGAGCTTTGCTGTGTCACCAGAGGCCAGTGCCTCGGAGAAGGGGTCACTCTGGGTGTCACGCAGCAAAGACCGAGTTAGGGTCTGAGTGCGGGCAGGACCTTCGATGCACTAACCTGCCCGCGTCTGCTCTCCCTCAGCCCCGAGAGCAGCTGCTGGAACCCACAGTCGCCACTTCTCTGTCAGGGGCAACGGCCTCCTGACCGCATGTTGTTCTGGGAAACTAACCTCGGAAGCAGGCCGATTCCTGGTTCGAGCCCCAGGCTCACGGGGAAAGAGGTTATCAGATGTGCAAGAAATACTTCAAGAGGAGTTTAACTTTTTTCACCTACATGGCAAAAGTTAAAAAGTTATTTCACAAACCGCAACGGGCAGTTTCCCCTTGGTGGTCTTTAATACGAGAGGGGATTGGGAACAACCAGGGTGAGCTTTTTGTATAGTTCTCAGATTCTCATTTAGTACTAAGTACCCCTTGTATATATGCATACGCTGTAGTGAATTCATCGACGGAAACCATTCTGCATGTGTAGAGTATCCAGGAAGGTCTCATTAAAAAAATGCCAAAGCTTGTTTATTCCTTATCATGAACCCAAGCCCCAGTGGGACGAAAACGAAGAGCTGGTGGCCAGTGTTGCCCTGGGTGCCAAATGGAGCACCGGGGCTGGACCGGCGTTCACGTAGAACTGCCGGTGCCTCGGAGCCGGGAGCACTGGCTTCTGGGATCCAGCCCGCAGTTTCTGTCGCCGGAGCCTGGGGTCGGGGGATGCCTGCCCCCCTTGACTGTCCCTCCCTTCTTTGCTCGTTTCACCTTGGGGGCATTTTAACCTTGTATAAAACATGCATGAGTGGCTCATGCACCTGTACACGTGATGTGTTTGACAAGTGTAAACACAACATCATTCGGTTTGTGTTTCTGACACGTCAGTGCGTTTGTGCCACGAACACTGTGATGTATGGGAGAGCTGTCCGGATGCCTTTTCACGCTGTTTTGTACTTTGCAATCCTATGGAAAAGTGTGATTTGTAATTTCAATACATATTTTAAATGTATTGTGTCTTACGTAGTTTGCCCCCCCCCGCCCTTTGGAAGGGATTTCTTTTTAAAGATATTTTGGCTGGAATACAGGTTACTTTTGTAAATTCTGTCTGGCTGCATCTTTTGTATGGGTGGGGAGAGGGCAGAAGCGATGCGGGGAGTTGGGGGTGGAAGGGAGGCCGGGCTTGGCAGGGTGGCAGGGAGGGGCCGCCCCTGCTGGGAAGACTTCTTCCTCATCCTGGGGTTTCTTCTCCCGGGGGTGCCCACCCGAGGGAGCTGGGTCCTGGGGAGGTCCGCACCCTCGTGCCTTCCCGGTCTTCACCCCATGGCGCCAGCTTCAGACAGCGTCTCCAGCCAACACAAGCACTTAAACACCTCTCCCAGTCCACGGGGGCTCACTTTTCGTGAAAACCCGTGGGCATTCTTTGTACGCTGGTCAAACAGAGTAGAATGAACGCGGATGCTTCTTGTTGGGGAAGAGAAGTAACAGGGACTCCATGGTGGCAGTGCGCGGCCTTGACTTTCATTAGCGTCTGAACTCCTGGGATGAATAGACACCTCATTCATTCACATGAACAACGGGCTAGGAGAGGGTTAGATTTTAAAACCCGTCAGACTTGGTTGTGTAGTTCAGGTGGTTGGAGCATCGTTCCATGCACCCGAAAGGTTGCGGGTTCGATTCATGGTCAGGGCACACACCTAGGTTGCGGGTTTGAATCTTGGGTGTACGAGAGACAACCAATTGATGCATGTGTCTCCCCTACCCCCTCCCCGGGAGAGACTCTGTCCTGAGAGAGAGAGAGAGAGACAGGCAGGTGGTTTCAGGAAAGGATCCTAGGGGAGCAGAGTTGGGAACAGCTTGGGATGCCATGCAGCCCCACACTAAGGAAACTGAAATTGCTCTGTAGGATAAGGGAACCGCTGGTCGGTTTCAGGTTGGGCAGTGGCAGTTAGCTCGTCTGCTATAGAACAACTTTCCAGCCCCTGGGTTGGAGGGGAGAAGCCTGACTGCAGAGTCTGCAGGGGCGCTGAAGGGCCTGGGACTGTGGGTACAAGACACAGGGGAAACTGGAGAGCTTGCAGTGCCCAAGAATGGCCAGCAGGTGGCACTCCAACACTGCATTTACCTGGTTTCTGGCAGGGCTTGGGCTTGGCAGTTTTTGTAACTTTTATTTTGGTGTTTTTGTTTTTCACGCTAGCTGGAATTCTGTGTCTGCCACCTGCCCTTCCACCCCGTGCCCACCTATCTTGCTTTCTCTGTCATTCAGGGTACACGTTCCCCCACCCTGAGGTTCATCAGAACGAGGTAGGACAGCCCACGGAGCGGTTGCACAAGTGCTTCAACGAGGGCACCGAGCAGTGTCCCTTTGCCGACTGCCGGGGTCCCCTCAGAGGGCGTTGTCGGAAACACAGGCCCATCGGGCTCAAGGACGAGGTGCTCGGGCTGCAAAGCAATCTCTTGCCACAAGTAAAAACCCCCTTGCCCGGTGAGACGAGTGACCCGGGCTCCGTCACCCACTCTGAGGGACTCGACCTGGCCTCCGGCTTGGGATGCAGGCTACGGCTTAGTGTCAGCTGGACACTGCAAGGACGGGCGGAAGACCCCACATTCTGCCTGTAAACCATGGGCCGTCCGGGCGGGCTTCGGCCACCCACTCCACGCCCGGGCCGCGGGCTCTCTGACGCAGCGCCATGCCCCTGGGAGCACCTCCTACGGCTGCCGGGAAGACCAGGCGCAGAGCGGGGTGTGGAACCCTCTAAGCTGTAGGCCTAGCTGTTCAGAGTGGGCCATTTAATCCTCGACGCCGAGCCTCCGTGCCCGGTACTTCGCCAGGCACCAGCCGTAAGCAGGGAGGGTGAGCCCCAGAAATGGGCAAGTGGCTCAGACAGGCCCCTCAAGGCGACAAGGCTGAAGTCCACTTATTGATTTAAAAAAAAAAATAAGGTGACAAGGAAGGTATTAAGGTTCTCTTTCCCAGAGGTACTTCCTCCAAACAGAAGTGTGATTTCACGGAAAAGCGTTCGAAAGAACCGATTGATGAATTATGTCCACCTGGCTTCATTTCTCTAAATAGCGTCCTGTCGACCTTGGAAGTCTGTTTCCTCCACAGGTACGGCCGGGAGCCTCTCCTGAGCCGACGGAGTGGGTGTCCTGTCCCCGCCTGGGGTCTCGGTGTGGCGCTGGTGTGCAAAGGCACTGGGCCAGTTTAAAGACACCCGGGGTCTTTAAACTCAGGAAGCCTCTCCAGCTTTCCCTGGAAACACAGCAGGTCGGTGCCCAGGAAACATCGGTCCTGCGGACGCCTTCTCCCTGTCGCCGTAATGCTGCTCGCCTTAGAAACTGAGTATCATTATTTCTCGGTGCAGCTGGCCCACAGTTTTTTGTTTTTGTTGGTTTTTCTTTTTGCCTCTTGGTTTGGCTTAAGTTTTGCGTTTTATCACCTTTACAAGATGATTTGGAAAAGTTTTTTGTCCTTCTGCCTCCTCCTCCTGATCAGAAACTTTTAATATCATTCAAGTAATTTTTTCCTCAAATCGGTGGACATCTCCTGTCGAATGACGGGCTTGGCTCTTCTTCGCAGGAAGACCATGCGTCCTGAGGGCTTCATTCGCTCCACACGGAGGGGCCCGTGGAGGCGGCCGGCCCACTCGGGCCAGCTGGAGCGACAGGCTTTCCGCACGGTTTCCGCGCTCACTCGCACGAAGTCCAGCAAAGCCTCGGTGTCTGGAGTCACTTCGTCCTTATTATTTCCCATTACGAACAGTCCATCGTTTTTCTGTTATTGTTGCCGTACTTGGCGCTTATTAATTAGTTCTGCTTTTCTCTGTCTGTCAGTAAGTGCTTTCTGCCTTCAGCTTTTTGATTCTTTTGCTTTCGTCGATCTGACTTCCCCGGGCCCCCCCTCGCTCCTGGCGTTGAACGAGCGCACGGGGACCCTCCTCCGAGCCCCCCACGGCCGCAGCCCGCGGGTTCTGGGGCTCAGGCTCGCGCTGCCGTGAGCATGTAAATGGTTTGCACTTTCGGGTTTGGGGCTTTGATTTTACTCTTTGACCAAAGGGTTATTAGATGGAAGCTTTAAAAATGTCCTTATGAAAGCCTTTCATCATTAGATTTCCTTCTGGTTTCGTTTTTTAATTTCTGAGTGTGTCGAATGCCGTCTGTCGCATCTCTGCTCCCCTTGTGTGTGGAGTGAGGCTTTGCTCGTGGCCCGGTCAGAGGGCGGCTTTAAGGATGGGAACGTCTGGCCGAGGGAAGCGTCCTTGGGCGAGGCCAGCCTCAGGCCCAGGTGGCGTTTCACGTTGCCGGCAGGGGGAGGCGTAGGGCCCAGTGGGGTGGGAGGCAGGAGAGCTACAGAGAGTTGAATTTCGAGGTGGCAGGTGGGAGAACTGCCCTGGAGAAATGTCTGAGCTCAGGTGCGTATTGTTAAACCAGGTTTTTTATGGGATGGGGCGGGGCGAGAGGGAGGTCACATGACCAGTCTGTCCTGAGTCCAGGCGGCCACAGTGAGGAAGGAGCCAGGATGCCCTGGAGAAGCCACTGTCCCCAGCATGCCAGGGGAGGACGGCCCAGTGGCCCTAGTCCCCCTGCACCAAGGGCGGAAGAGGTTCGGCTGCAGCTGGGATGCCGTGAGCACCTTTGACCCAGGCAGGGGCTCTCCAGGTCAGGGGAGGGTGTCAGTGACTGGGGATGGGGGGTGAAGTGAGAGCTGGCACACGGGGGTCCACAGAGAAGTGAGACCAGACGGAGCTGATGGCTGAGAGTGGTGACAGAGAAAGGGGACTGCATCTCGACTTCCGTGAACCCCAGTCATTCCCGAACCTTTCGTAGGGCTCATGCGCACGACATGGTGCTACTTTTACAAGTCAGCAAATCTACAGATTGGTTTTTTAGGCATCTATAATATTTTTTCTCTAATTTTTAAATTGTTATGTATTGGTTTTAAAGAGAGGGAGTAGGGGAGAGGGAGGAATACTGACTTGTTGATCCACTTATCGATGAACTCATCGGTTGCGCCTTATATGTGCCCCGACCAGAAATCGAACCCGCAACCGTGGGGTATGGGGACGGTGCTCTAACCAGCTAAGCCACCCGGCCGGGGCTCGGTGTTACGTGGTGTTCGATCATTAAATCCTGCGGATGAGGAAATGGTCCCCCGCGATATGTGATTTGCCCAGGTTTACACAGCCCGTGAGAGGTGACACGCAGAGGTGACTGCCTTCCGTGATGGTGCTCTTGGCCTCTGACCCTCGTGGCCCGAGTGCCCTAAATCGATCCCCGCTTCGGAGGTCAGCAAGGGGTCGGCGCCTCTCTGACGGCCACTGGCCTGCGGGCAGCCTCTGGCTGCGTGCGTGCGTGCGTGCGTGCGGGCGGGCAGGTGGGCGGGCGGGCGTGCAGCTGTGCGCTGGCCTGTGCGTGGTGTTCGCCCGAGCTCGCACCCGATTCGACGTGGGCCCACCTGGGGCCGTTCCCACGGAGCTCGTCCAACCTCCGGCGGGGGCGTGTGGCTGTTTGGCAACGCGAGGGCTGAGTCAGGGCGGGCTCTGCGGCGGGAGGGGCCCAGCTCCTCTCAATGGCGCCCTGTTTCCCTTCAGCCTGATTGAAGGGTTCCCTTTATCAGACACTGGTTCATGACCACAAAGCCGTTCGCCACGAGTAACAGGTGACAGCTGGGGTGCGGGGCTGATGGGGCAGCAGCGGACGCCTGGGCGTCCCGGAACGAAGCTTGTCACCCTGACGCAGCAGAGCCTTCAGCTGGGACCCCCGACCCCCGCTCATCCTTCTCAGCACCCACCCTGTCAAGTTAAGCTCATTGGTGTTTCCCAGGTAGGGCTGCTGCCGTGGGAGTGTCCCACTGGGACAGGTGACAGCAACTGCTTGCCTGAGTCAGTGCGGGGCACCTGCAGCGCCACTCTGACCCTCCTTGTCCCGGCACAGCCATGGAGGCTAGGAGAGGAGGTGACCTGGGGCGGCTGCCCACCCGGTGCCCCAGGCCCCGGGAGGAGCCCTGCAGCTATATCACATCCACCGCCACCACCGAGCTCTCCAGCCCTAGGACCCTGCGGGGTCTGCCCTGTCACCAGAAGGCCGTGAGAGCAGCTGTGGCTTCGACACGTGGAGGTAACGTCAGAGATGTTACGGGAAGTCTGGGATGGTGTTTGCGAACCCATCACTTTTCATCTTGGGTCCTTTCGCCTCTCTGACGGTTTAGCGAGCTCCTACTGTGTGCAGGATGTCTTGAGGAATAGGGTAATGGTTGGGTTGCGGTCCCTCCTTTAACAAGTTTAAAAACTATTTTTGACCACCTGATCAAAAGTTCAGTGCACATCCGCCTGGCTTTAGTACTGGAGTTCCTTCTCCCTGGTACCTCCTGGAAGCAGAAAGGTTAATTTTCTTCCGTCCGTGTATCCAGAGCAAGTGGGCGGTCTGTGGTAGCTCATTATTCCCACGGGGCCTGTGCAGTCCCTCCTTCAGGTCTTCTTGCGACCTGGGGAACTTCGAAGCAAGCTGACCCTCCAGGCCATAGCCCAGGGCCTTCGTCCGAAGTCCGCGCTGAGACACTGGCAGCGCTGTTTCCTTACCAGCCCGATGGCAGGAACATGCAGCCCTGAGCCCGCACCCCGGGGCTCAGAAAACAACAGGTGTGTCACATCAGAGGAAGCAATTTTACTCCCTTCTGAAACAGCCAAGTGATTTATTTTTCAATAGCTCAGTTTGGCTATAGAGTGTTATTTTGGGATCTTCAACATTCAGCAGTAAAACGAATCCCGTGAACCTGAGGGATACGGAGAACTCAGCAATGTGCAATGCCAAACACGCAGCCACTGACCACTTATTCGATGACTCCCGGCGAGCGCTCACCATGGGCCGGGCGTCGTGCCGGACACAGGGTGCGACGGCTGACCCCAAGTAAAGAGGTCACCGTCTAGTGAGCGAGAGAAGGAAGCAAGCCATGGGCTCCGACCACCGTGAGCCGTGGGAAATCCACATTCGAGCCATGCCCAGCCGCGTCCGTCCCAGGCCGACTGGACACACACGGAGCCCCGGCCTCAGGCTGCGGCACCCACTTCAGGCAACGGCCCCTCTGACCCCTCCTCGGGCGGCTTGGCTCCTCTGCCTGGCCATGAGGCGGCTGCCTCTGTCCTCCCCGTCGGCGGCGCAGGCACCCGGCCTGGTCCCTGTGTTTCTGCACTCACGTGGAACCCTGCGGCTCTGTGTGGCCAGGGCCGCTGCGAACACATTTTGCTGAGAAGAAAACGTTGGCCTCTTCATTATTTTTCCCACCCCGGCCGTCAGCTTGTCTCACAGCCCGGCTTCCTGGCCGACACCGTAAAACGCCAGCGGCCACACTGCACTCCAGCCTGCCGCTCGCCCGAGACAGGGAAGGGTTTGTGCCCAGCACCGGCTCACGTCCGGGTTCTCACAGACCGAGCACCGGGGACTGAGCCGGGCCAAGAGACCTGGGCGCAGAGCCGCCGAGGGGCCGCGCTCAGGTGTGTGGGCGGGGGCTCACCGGCCCCGCTAGTTTCCAGCCCTGGCATCTCCTCCCGCTGAAATGCACCACATCCCCGCTCCCCCGGCTCTCACTCCGTTTCAGCCCCCCACCCAGATATGGATGCAGTCTCGGTCCAGCCTCCGGTTCTGCGAAACCCCTTGGCACTTAAAAAATTAAAGTCTGTTTATTACTGCAGTCAGTTCGTCTTTATTCTTTGGACACTTTATCCAATGACGAGTTCACCTTGGTAGGTCTTTAAATCGCGACTTCTGGCCCATGAGTTTATATCAAAGAATTCAGGTGCTCATGCTACACATCTGGCACCTCATTAATGTTTTTCTTTTCCTTGTGGCCTTACCTTCAAAAGAAGAAAATTACAGAAAATGTAAGGACCTCGCTTATGGGGAGGCCGGGCGCGGTTTCCCCCTCTTCGTCGGCGGCGCTGCGTGAGCGCGGGCGGCTGGGACTCAGGGCTCAGCTCCCTCACGTGTGAGGTGCGAGTTCGGCGTCCCACCCCGGGCCAACTTGGGATTCTGAGCTCTGAACAGGACATGATGCGAGACCGTAAGTTAGATGGCTTACCTGGAAGGCTGCAAGGAGTTCTAGGTAGTTCTAGAGCCGCCTTTCATCTTTGTCCAATGCCCATGCCAACCGGAGCGCGACACGCAACGTTCCTTAACCTGCCGTCTCCCAGGTCCCTCTGTGCTTAGGTACGGACATCTAACTGCACTCAGTAGCGCACAGGAAGTGGGACCCGGGACCCCAGCCTTGCACGGGCCCCACGATGGGAGCCCCCAGGGCTGGACGTCCCTCATGGCGTCGGCACACGATGCTGTTCTGTGTAGCCAAGGCACCAGCTTCCTGACAGTTGCAGGGAACAGACTGGGGCTAGGTTAGTGGCTAACGAATGTTGGTAGGGTGTGCGCTGGCTTTAAAGAATTAAAAAAAGCAGTTTTGGGCTCCTTCTCACTAGCGGGTTTGGCTGGATGCTCCCTGCCTCGTAAATTGCGGGAGGGAGGCTGGGAGGGGCTTGCTACTCTGTCCCCGGCTTGTGGCGTTTGGCAGCACCTCTCTGGTCCCGCTGCCGCTGCCGCCCGTTTAGAGCTGGGGCTGACCTGGGGGCCTGGGGCTGGCGGGGGGGGGGGGGGAATCAAGGCTTGAGCGCAGCCTCATTGCAGCTGGTGTGACTAGGAGTGGAAAGTAGCCCTTCTGTCCCCAACAGCAGGTCGGAGCTCCCCAAGACAAACCCCACCCCTGCTCTTCCAGGGCCGAAACTGCGGCTTGGGTTGTGAGTTCGCCGGGCTGGGCGTTTGCACTTTCCAAGGTCTGCCTTTCACTTGGGAGGAGATGGGATCCCGCGGCAATTTATGAAGTTGCTTGACATCCAAGTTTCCGGCCTCCAGGGGAGCGAGGGGTCCGAGGAAAGAAAGAATGGATTTGAGTTGAGACAAAACACCTTCATTTTCACTTACTTTGGATTTTAACTTCAAAAACGCTGTTTGAAACCGCAGACCACGGGCTACCGTTCTGCCTGTCAGCTGTCGGGGGTTCTGTGCTTTCTTCACAGTGGGGTCGGCGGCAGCTCGGGGTGTGGAAAGGGACTGGGGTCTGTGCCCCTTCTGCGCAGCCCCTGGCCTCGGCCCAGCAGGCAGCAGCCCCTGGATCTTGTTGAAATGCCCCTGGTTAAAACCAGCCCTGCACCCCGTTTGACTCCCGCACCTCAGTCGGACAGCCCAGGAGCTCTGCCGGGGCGGGCTCAAGGGCCAGGACCTGACTGGGCTTTTCTTTCCCCGGGCTGGCATTTTTAATGGACACTCACGCCTGGCAGCACCCTGCGGCCCTTGGTCACAGCTGTCCCCGGACCTTGAGGGGCTCAGGATTCTGAGAGAGGGCGGTGGAGCTGAGGTGTCAGGAGAGGCGGGGGTGAGGGGGCGCCTGGGGCATGGGGGTGGCCTTCCCAGGGGCGGGGGCATCAGGAGGGCAGAGGCACTTCTCGCAGCGAAGTGGTCCTGCGTGGGAGCCACGTGATGCCGTCCCTGGGCCCGGGTCTTCGCTCTGGGGCATCTCCGTCCTCAGAGGTCCATTCTGCATGTCCCGCGTGGCATACTGGGGGCCCAGGCAAGAGGCGCGCGGGAGGGCTGCGGAGACCTCATTCTGTCCCTGTGCTGTGAGCCTCACCCGCCACCTTCTCGCTCCGCCCTGGGTCTGGGGCCTCTGATGGATTTCTCCCTCGAGCAAACACCCAGGAGGAGCTGGGTGGGGGCTGCTGTGGCCTTGCTACTGGGGGGGGGGATTTGGGGGCCGAGCTCTCTGTTTGGGTGTCTCCTTCGTGCTTCTGTCCCCAGCGTCTCTTCCGACTCCTGCTTCCGGTGATAAGTGGAGCCTTCCTTGCCTGGGATTTTCCGTGGCCTGTGTCCTTCCAAAGCGACAGACTTTTAAACCCAATGGCCATTCATCGTTTTGTTTGGATAAAGATCAAACACTGAGCACGTGCCATGTGCCAGTCACTGCTCTGGGCACAATCTGGTTTTTAAGGGCTGAGTTAAGGAAGGTCAGGGCACACTAACCGGGGAAGTCACCGTGTGCTGCTGCACCTGGGAGGCTGAGTTTGTTCTGTGGACGGCGGGGCACCCGTGAGACATTTGAAGCGGACAGGATGCCTGGCAGAAAGTTGGAAAGGGCCATGCTAAACAAATCTCTCCCTCTCTCTCTTTTATTCTCATTTCCTTTCCTCCTCGTGTCCCTTTTCTTCTCTCAAATCTTTCTGATAGCAGACGCTTTCATTTATAAATCTCCCAAGTGGATTTCCTGTCTTTGGGTTTGAAGCATTTAATCAAGATCCTTTAATTTAGCTAGTCTTGGTTTATGCCATATTTTTTTTTTTTTTTAGTAGCAGGCACAGAATTTGATCTGTTTGCGGCAGATTGTTGTATTATTAAAATGAACAGTTCACACCAATCAAAAGAAGTCAGCGCTTAGAATAGCAGAACACGAATAGACAGAGATTTGGAACAGACTTTGATAACTGAACAGGAGGACCCGCTTCTAGACTTGTGAGTAGAGGCTGTCCAAGGTTCCCATCTTTTAAAGATTCGCAGGCAAGCTCCAAACCTGCTTAAAATAAGGGACTTCTGTCTCAAATGCCGGTGGCACTTGTCCTATATATAGATGGTGCTCATGTGATTAATGTCATCTGAAGCACCCACCCGGCCCGTGTCTTCACCAGCTGTGAAGAGAGCTTCCCGAAACATTCACCTCTCTGGCTATGTACAAACAAAAAAAAAGGGGGGGCTGGGGAGGTATATTGGCCACTCATTCTGGCACCGTGCCGGCCGCTTCCAGCTGCAGTGACCTCCCCTTCGGGCCGCGATGGTGACAGGCAGGTGGCTTTATTTCCATCTTCAAATGAGGCTGGGGGGCCGGAAGGTCCAGATGAGACCACAGGCGTGGGGCGGGGAAGCGCAGTGTGCACCGGGGGCTGCCTCGGGCCCGCAGCTGCATTTTCGGGGTCTGCGGGAGTCGCACTAAATCACAGGCTCCTCCTGTCCCCCGCGGCTGGCAGGACACCGGACGCCGCTTCCTCTGCAGCAGCGGGACCTCACCTCCCCAGCCGGTGCAGAGGGTCAGCTCACAGCGTCGGAAGTGCCAAGATCCCCATCTGCTCCTCCATCTGAAAGGGGGATATTTTGCTCTTTTTTTATTTTTTTTAAATCTCGATTTGGTCTTTCAGCGTGTGTGTGTTGCAGCCTTCAGCGCAGATGCCAGGAAGGAGGAAAGTGTATTAACTGATGGGGGGAGGGGTCGGTGGGATGAAAATGAACAAGGGAGCGACATGGGAACCGGGAGACAAAAAAATGAAGCCTCACTGTCCTGTCCAGCCCAGGTGTGAGGGGGAGTGAAAGCGCCTTCCTGAGAGACCCCGGCGGTACCGAGGAAGCCCCCGCGTCTGGGCAGAGGGGCCCAGGCGGCCCCGGAGACGTGCCAGAAACACCTTGAGGGGCCTGCCCAGAGCCACCGCCGCGCGCCTGGCCCAGCTGCTGCGTATTAGGGATGCTCATATTTTATGGGCCGGGGGACACGGCCGACACCGCTGCCTGTGGAATCCACGCGTTGGTGCTTTTGCATCCGTGTGCAAGGCTGCAACTCTCCATTAGAGGAACATGGGGACAGTGTTTCAGAGAACCATGAAATGATCGCTTGACACAGCTGAGCATGGTTACAGGAGGGGCATCAGGGTGACACGAACACCGGGCCAAGACACACAGAGCCACCCCTGGCCCGGGCTGTTGATCGACCTCCAAAATCCCTCTGGAACTGGTTTGCAGCTGCAGCGGGGCTAGGGGTGGCGCCACAGAGCCTGGGTAACGGGTGGGTGAAGCCTACGGCCTCAGGGTCAGGCAGGTGGGCGCTGTGCCTGGGGGCCTGACCTGACCTCTCATTTTCTGGTCAGGGAGTGGGAAGTCCAAGGGAGTAACCTCATTTTTTTTTCTTTAAAACTGACATTGTTTCGCTCTTTGCGTTCATTAAAGCGTTTTCAGGTGCATTGCACCCGGGGTTCTCCATGACCAGTGAACGCCATGGCAGGCCGAGTTACCCTCCGGGGCCCGTGGGGGTGCACGCCAGGGGGCCAGGAGTTTCCCTCCTTGCGGGAGGGGGAAGGTGCCCACGGACCCCGGTGCCCGGCGTTGGAACAGGTTCACGGCAGGGCAGCTCACCTCGTGCTTGGCAAACCGCGCCCTGGGGGCCCCTGGGTTGCCAAGGAGCCTCTCCAAACCTTGCTTTGGAGGACAGTAAGGACACCCGCCTCGTCCGATTTTAAAACCAGGCCCCGTGCGGATTTAGGGGAGATGCCAACAGGGCTAAGCAGATTTTTTTTTTTACAAGCTTGACACTAACTCTTGAGTCGTGCTGATTCCCTGACTGGACACAGAGAGAACTGTGACTCAGAGAGGTGGCGACATCCCCGGGGACCCCCGGCCCACTCGCCCTCCACGGCGGCCTGTACCCACCCAGGACCAGCGCCGCGGCCCAGGGGAGGCGCTCCCTTTCAGGCTATACCTGGACCCCCACGGGTGTCAAAATAAAAGTGGGACTTTGTAGCCCTGCGGGTGAGAAAATATTTTTGGAACCCCCAAATAATCATTTCGAAAGTACTTACATATCTATTTGGAAAGCAGACCATTCAAAATCATGTCTGTTGTTTTTCAATATAAGGGAAGAGCTCGCTACATTGAGACATTTCCAATCCTGCCTTCATTAAAAGTTAAGGCGAATTAAAATCAATAATACTCCGGCTATGGCCTATGATGAAAGGCACATGGAAAACGGGCACCGATGAGAAACGTTTCCTGTTGTAATTTCTAGGATTTTAAAGAAACCAGGAGGCTGTCTTTGAACCTGAGGGTGTTATAAGGTGGGCTTACTTCCCAGCGCAGGGTGGACAGAAGGGAGGAGGACCACCTTACCCCCCACCCCCAGGATTGGGGACAGCGGAGGACCCCTGTGGTCCTTTGATGAGAGAGTGCTCATCAGAGAAGGCGTCTGCCCCTGGCTGGGTCAGGGTCAGCTCTCAGGACAGCTGGCCTTGGCCGCCACCCAGCAGCAGAGCACAGCCCTGTGACCTCAACAACCCCGGGGCTATGAGCCCCCTCTCCGTCAGCCTCAGCTGCTGCAGCCGGTCCGGTGCGCCCTGCCAGAGGGTCTTTGATTCCTTTGTTTTTCGGCTTGGAAGCCATCCCCTCTGTTTCCTCCTCCCATCCGCGGCAGCCCGCCCGTTTGATGTTGCTGGTTCAGCACAGCAGTTCCACTCCCGCCCAGAGGAAGCCAGCAGATCCGTCCAGATGCTGGAAATCCGAAGCAGGCTTGGCCTGCAGCGCGTTTTCTTTGAGAAATCACCAGCTTTGTCCTGAACAGCAGGTGTCGCTGTCACAGCAGAAAACCCTGCCAGGGCCAGCCCAAGCTGTTTTCACCCGAAGGAGAAACGGGGTTGGGGGGAGGGGGCAGGAGACAAGCCTGGGAAAGGGAACGCCGAAGGAACGCAGAACCTCCGAACGGGCTGGAAGTGGCCTGCAGGCCTTCACAGGCTGACCGTGGGCTTTGGGCAGCCCTGCTTCCGGAGGAGAGGCGGTGGCCCTGCCCCGCCGGCTAACGCCAGTGCTGTCCCCAAAATCAGCAGCCGCAACTAGGTCCCCAAGGCTCAGTGCTGCTGTCCCCACCCAGGAGGGACAGAGAGGGGCAGACACCAAGCCCTGGTCTCCGGACCACAAGCCTCAGGGCGCGCGGGGGGTTCTGCTGCGTTGCTCTGGTGTGTGACACTTGAGGCCTAGATTCCGATGACAGTGTCACCAGCCGTGCGTGGGAAGGCTCGGGGTGGGCTGCATTCACCCAGGGTCGCCCAGGGAAAGCCGAGCTGGACCCCAGCAGTCCTTTCACAGCACACGTCACTTTGACTTCCGGGCACCCAGCATAGACGTGCTTCCGTGGCCGGGGACTCTCTGTGGCTGTGCCAGGACCACTCACCTGCATAGATCACGCAACTCAAAAGTAGGCCTTTGCTCAGAATGTGCTCTGGTCTTCGCGGACACGGCTGTCCCTTTAAAGTCCAGCCTCATGAACTGTAAGCCAGTCAGAGCTAACCTGCCAGCTTCGGTCGGGGGTGGGGCTTTGAATGCTGACGTGCAGCCTTGCCCTTGGCCCTAGAGCGAAAGCGGACGGTGTCCTCCTGTTAAATAGAGGAAACAAAAGAACTGAAGCAAAATCCGGAGAGGCCGAGGCTGGGAGCAGGTGGCTAAGAAGCGCGATCCCCCCTCCTCCCCAAGGGGGTCTGCAGTCCCAACCAGGCGGCCCTGGGGGAGGCGGGGCCTGGGGTGACAGGTAGTGGAAGGGTTCGTTCTTCACCCGAGGCTGCTTCCCAAGGACACCACACAGTGCCCGCGTGTAGCTCCTGGAGACTGAGGGGTCATTTGGTTCTTGCTTCAGAGGAAGAGAAATCGGAATGTTTCAACTCAAAGGTGCTGGATGCAGGGGTGCCTCTGAGAGAGCAGATGCACCTGTCGTGGGGGGCGCGGTGGCTCTGGGAGGGGAGCCCCAACTCCACCCACAGACCGGGCTTCCCGTGGAATACGGCCAGTGCGGTTTTTAATTTCAACTGAACTGTCCTTAAATTCTGTTTGGATTTTTTGTTTTGTTTTGTTTTTTTTAATGAAGCCAGTTCTACGAATGTTAGATAGGCTACCATTCAAAAAAGCCAACCTTGCCCCGGCCTCACGCACCTCTGGCGGAGTCTTCCGCTTGCCTCCCTGTCTCTTGGAGTGAACTTAAACCATTATTTCACTCTTTTTTGTTTAGAGCAGTTTTCAGTTCACAGACAATTGGGGAGCTGGTGTATCGAGTTCCTGTGTGACCCCAATTCTCCGTCACGGTTTCCCCGGCCATTAATGCCTTTCTTCTGTGTGGCACTTCTGTTACAACGGAAGCAACATTGAACCAGTAGTAACCGAAGTCCAGGGGGCTTCCCTTTGTGCTGCGTCTTCTGTGGGTGGGACACACGATGCCGTGGACTGACCAGCACGGGGTCACGCAGGGCCCTTCCCCGTCCCTGAAAGTCCCCGGACTCCAATGACTCGCTCCTCCTCTGAGGCCACACCTTTCTTGGCTAATCACCAGGGTTTTGACTGCGATGGTCCAGAATTCCATTTCTAGCTGATTAAAAATGTATTTCTAACAATACCCAGGGCTTCTTTATCCCCAAATATCTGAAAATCACAATAGAATAGTTGAGAAGGGTCGGACTCACACTCACTGTGGAAGGAGGGGAAAAACTACCCATTTAATTAGGCCTCTTCCAGTCCCGTTCCAGCACCACCTTGTCTGTGTAGACATTCTGATATCGATGTCCTCAGCCAGGAGCGGCGGTGGCGGTTGTCCGTGTGGGGGTGTCCTCTCAGGGCACCTTGTTCTCTTAGCCTGATCTCTGCTGGTCACCTTCTGCAGGCACCTCACCTTCCGGTTCCAGCCAGACAGATGCTAGGAGGTTACTTTCTTCCATTATCTTTCTAAATAATTTTCAGAAAGTCCTTGATTTTTACTTTCACTGGTAAAATATCACCATACATACCTCATTCTTAATGACTGGGTTGCTATACGTGGCTTTTTCTCTTTCTGCTTTGCCTACCTCAGTCGATGGCTTGATATAACGGGGGAGGGACACGCAGGGGTACCGGTGGGGGGACAATTTCTCTTTTTCTTGGAGTGACTCCAGCATAGTCTTTGTGGTTTTTACCAAGTGCCCCTAGTTGTCCCATTGTAAACATTGTTTCCTTAAATATGGAAAGAATTGGGTTTTTTTGTTTCTTTTTTTTTTTAATCTGCGGGGTTCGCTTTGTTCATTTGCACTGCTGTGTGGAGGGTAACTTCCAGGTCTGACCCTGAGCCCTCCGTCCCCGCATCTTGGGGCATTAGCCAGCTCCGTGGTGGTGGCAGCTCCGGACATTAATATTAAGCCAGTTCACATCTGTTGATAGGCAGCCCAGGGGTCACCTGGTGGGCCACCTGGGGCTTCTTCTAGTTCCTTCTACTGCAGGATGAACAGCCCACTCGGCACCCTGAGTCATCCATCACAGGGTCCCCCACCCTCGTGGGCTGACTGGGGGGCTGCGGTTGCATTCCCAGATGCCACTCATCAGGGGCCTCGTGGGCACGAGGTCCCTGCATCTTCCCGATCGGCCTGGGACACCCCTGTGGAAGGACATCCTGCCGGGGACAGGCTCTTTGTCCACCCCAAGTGAGGGAATTGTCATTGTCTCTCCTTCAATCCACACTAAGTTGTCTTCCAGAAGAGGAGGGTATGTTATCCAAACCACCAACCATACATTCTGAATGGATACGCACGAACAGGAAATAAAAATGGGCAGCCACTGTGAACAAGGGAGCTGCTGGCTGGAGACACAGCGCTTGCCTGCACACCGTTCAACCCACAGAACCTTTGGTGCCAGGGGAGAGGGGACAGGGGGGCTCATTCCTGGGAATTCATGGTAGGAGGCCGGCACTGTGGACGGAGCCGGCCCCGGGGCTCCGCCGGGAGGTGCTTCTGAGCAGAGGGGAGCTTCTGAGCTTCCCAGCTCCTCTCGAGCTATAGTCTCCCGGCCCTTTTTGGACTAGACACTGGGCATTCAGATGCTAGAGGGGGCAGAAAATGGGGAGAAACTGGGGATGAAAAAATTTGAAGAGGTAGTATGGAAAAAGCGTAGCATAAGGTCCAAACCTCCTAAAGTTTGGTGCTGGGTTTT
Organism: Mormoops blainvillei; assembly: GCA_004026545.1. Classification (NCBI taxonomy): domain Eukaryota; kingdom Metazoa; phylum Chordata; class Mammalia; order Chiroptera; family Mormoopidae; genus Mormoops; species Mormoops blainvillei. The sequence goes on from PVJD01006844.1 coordinate 26,080, forward strand.
GTATGCGTGTTGACCGCGGCCTGAAAGCAGCAGGATGAGTTGGGAGAGCAATGAGCTGCCATTTCCCTGGTATCGCTGAGACCAACAAGGGTGAAATAAAATAAAAACACACAGCATCGAGGTGGGAAAGGGGTGCCTGCTACTTGCACATGGCTTGTGTGAGAATAAACTGTCGTAGCCTCTCTGTAGATAACAGCTAAGCTTTAAACGTGCCCTAGCTGTGAGCTGCTAGGGGTTTACACGGAGGGACCCTCAGGCCAAGCACCCGCGTACGCATGCACGAAGATGTTTGTCATGCTGCTTTTTGAAGTAAAAATAGCAACAGAAGTTAATCATCTCTAATCTTAATAATTTGAGGCTATGTCGCAAATAATATTATTGAACCCGTGTGATGGAATGACAGCCAACTAAATAAAAATGAACATTATATGAATATTATAATGATATAGTGACATCATTAATGTGAAAACTTGATACTATTTCATGGATAACATCTACAGCGTGATTGCGCTATGTAAGGTAAATATGTGTATTATAAATCTATAGGAAATAAAAAGACAAGCTCCAAAAATGTCAGAAGAAATAAAGGGAACCCCCCCCACATGAGAGACCAAAAGTCAAAGCAATTTGATATTAACACCCCCTTATCTCTGAAGAGATTACACACAATTTTTTTTTCCTTTTCTCTCCTTTTCTCCCTTTGTATTTTCTACTTTTCCAAATAAGCATGGATTATTTGTATACTAAACTTAATCGAAGTTTAAAAAAATGCATAGAATGTCACCTTGAATATTGGAACATTCTTTTCTTAAAAGAAGACATCAACAGTTATTTGATTGGTCTTTGTCTGGAAAGTGGTTTTTTGTTCAGGGCTCTCTGCATCTTCCCCCAGTTCTGTCCAAGTGGCGGGATGGAAACACCAGCTGCCGTGTGTTCGGTGCTGACCTCGATCGCAGGAACGCGAAACTGTGCTTGAAACAGAACAGCAGGAGAGGATTCTGAGACTCAGATCACAGCCGGAGCCCGACAGCGATGCTCTTCTCGAGAGGAGACCAGGCCGCTCGCCGGTCTGCGGGCTCCTGTGTCCCTCCCAGCTTGATTTGCTGTTACAACTTGCAGCAAAAGTACAGCTGAGAGAATAGATATGATGACTGTCTGTGTATCTCCAACCACAGCCTGTTGCTATTAACAAACTGCCCCGTCTCCGTGTGACCCTTGGAGATGCTGCTTTTCCTGTTATTTTGAATTGTAAACCGATATATTTCATATCTGCAGCAGCTCCAAGTGTGGACTAATCCAAATGAACAGAAAAAGTGGTCCCTGTGATGCCACTTGCATACCGTCTGCATCTCGGGAGTTCAGGGGTGTCCACGTAACTTCCCATGAAACCCCTGGGTTGGGGGAGTGGCTTGTTGCAGCAGGAAGACCTGTCGTAACGCGGGTCCTGCCACGGCACTGCTATCAACCCTTGGAATCTGGGCTGATTTCTGCTCCTCTTTCCGGTAGACCTTCTTCAGCCCGATGACGGTGCTCTGGTTAAGAGCACCTTCGGATTTGGACAGAAGAGGGTTTGAACCTCAGACGCGGTCCTCATCCACTGCCGGTTCTTGGGAAAACTATTTTAACTTCTGAGGCTGAGGCTGCTAAACCACCAGATGGGGGTGAGGGTGTCCGTCCTGCCCAACTGTCATGCTGTTGAGACAACAATATAAGGCGTGTGGAGTGCCTTCACGGGTCAGCAGGGACAGACCCATGAGCGATGGCAGTTCTTGCAAATATCATTAATAAAACACAGTTCAAATAAAGTTGGCTTTCAGATAAAAATGTACTTCACTTGGAGAAAGACTTTTAATATGAAATAATCTTAAAAAAAAAAACCAAGCTAATTCTGTAGCCGGTGCAAATATTAATTAGCAGTCTAGCAAGAAGTGGGTCACAATGCTGAATGTCAGCGTGCTAAAATGTCTCCTGGTTACAAGACAGTTGCACCTTGCTAATTTGTCATGAAGGGCCTCTGGAGCTGAGAGAGATGACAAAAATTTGTGTGAAGGAGAAATTCTCACTGACTAAATCAAGCTTCTGCAGGTTTGTAAAAACGTGCGACTTTTGTTTGCTTTGCTTTGACGTTTTTAATGATGTCTGTATAATTGGCAGGGTCCTCTACAGGTGAACATCTCAATGACTAAGTCTCACTGTGGGCCTGAGACCAGATACTTGTCCAAGTTTATTTTTTTGGCTCAGCTACCTATAAATTTTGCACCTGGCTCTGTCTTCAGAATCCACCCTTACATGGCATGACCATCAGGAGATGTCATGATTACTTGGTATTTCCTGGTGAATACGAGGGAGTTTAACAAATTAAACCCAATGATCCATTTCAGGAGTTAGGTTGAAAAACCAACATTTTGAGTTTAAATAAGCTTGTATTAACTTCTAATTGCAAACTGAACGTGTCAGCTTGGGGCAGACGGGTGTAATGGGGACTTTTCTTAGCTGAGAGGGTTGATCGAGGGAAAGTCAGAGATCTACTAGAACAGGAGAGCACCCACCCATGGTTGTGTGCAATTCTGTTTATTACCCATATTATATATATAGCTGATATGAGGGCAAATATATATACGTACGTATGTATACATAAGCATTTGTGAACTAAATATTGTTAGAAAGGAAAAAAACAGCTCGGGGCAAATTCTTATCTTGATTCCAGCCTTGTCACCCATAAAAAAGTAGTTTAGAGAGACTTGAAGCCCTCGGGTGTTTCCTGTAGGAGTTGTCGGTGGGAAACAGACTCCTCCACAGGGTGACGAGGAAGGCGTCCCAAGGACCCGCAGGGAAGGGCATGACGGCGGGCAGAGTTATTCAGGTGCAAGCTGCCCCTGGATTTCCAGCCCCCATCTCCCTCTGTCCCGCCGCAGGAGGAAGTCCCACTGGGTCCTCAGCCAGGCCAACACAAAAGCCGGTGTCCTGCGTTTCTGCTTCGTATTAAAGCGCAGTCTTTTGGAGCCCACGCAGTCCCCCATGGGCCCTGGTGGCTGCTAGACCACATGGTCACATGCTCCTGGGCAAGTGCGTTACAGAGAGGAGAGCGAGCGAGAGCGAGCGAGCGAGTGAGAGCGCTTCTTTGATCCCTTCGGATATACTAGCTTGGCTTCGGGACGGACCAGATGCTTTTTCAAAGGAACCAATCGACTCCCCAAGCTTTCATGGGCTTTTGATGGGTTTACACCCCCTAGTTAGACCGGCAGGCAGGCCTCCATGGTCCAGCACCTCCCCCTGCGCCCCCAACAATCCAGCATCAGAAGGGGAGGGAGGAGCATTGATCACCCTGGAGGACCAAGGCTGCGATCTCCTGGGGAGTGAGGCTGTAGCTTCCTGGGGAAGCAACAGGCTCCTGCCCCCCAGTATATTAAGCACCATGTCTAGTCCCCTTTGGTCCCCTTTTGTTATTAATAATTAGCTAACTACCGGCGGTAACATAGGGACCTACTGAAGATAGGGAGGTCCTCATTTTTAAAACAGTGACTCAGTGAGAATTCAGGCTACCATTGATTCGTGCAACGGCCCTTCCACATGGCCTGTGTGCACGCCCCCTGATAACCATGCTACCCACCGTTAGGGTCTTTGAGTGGAAGCTTCCTTCAGGGTGATGGGCCATTCGATGTGCGCACGGCAACGCAGCCTGAACACCCGGGAAGGCAGACCAGGACTTCACAGGACTCGCTTCTTCCGTTAACAGGGGACCCAGTTCTCACAGAGCCCACGCTTCGGCAGGAGGTGGCCCGGGGCATGGGTGGCAGGATCATGTCAGTCAAATCAGCCCGATCAGAGGAGCTGGGATCTGGGATCTGTCTCAGTTCTATGCGCAGTGTCCACGGGACCTTGGGCAAGACATGCTTCCTCTCTGGGGAGCGTCCTCCCCGGCAGATCTTATTTGAGGTCCCTGTGTTACGGAAAAATGAAACGAGCAGACGCCGAGGGGTTAGGAGCACGATCTTTATTTATGTGCACGGGCCCAGAGGAGACAAACTCCAAATTCTGAGCCCAGAACAATAGCCCCGCATTCCTTTTATGCTGGGCCAAGTGGGGGAAGGGTCTTGGGAGGCGTAGTATAGATTTGGTGCGAAAAGGGCTTACAGAGGTGAGAGAGAAGCATTTACATCATAAGTCAGGGCAATTAGCATTTCATCTGTGGTATCAGCCTTGATTTCCTCTACACCTGCTCTGTTCATCCACCCTGCTGATCAGAGAGAGGGTTTCCCCAAGCCTAGGTCTGCATCAGAAGTCTCCTGTTCAATAAAGAAATAAGTAGTTACAGACACTATTACACGCAAGCGTTCAGTGGTTGGCAACGCCGTATTCTAGCTGGGCTCGCTCACTTGCTCTAAGAGTTAATACTGGACTCATCAAGCTCCGAGTTTTGCCAGCGGGATAGCCTTGTGCCTATACAATTGCAAGCCATTTACATCTTCCCTCATTTTTAGCAAACAGTAAAATTCCTCAGTTGAAATACTTATGTTCCCTAACATTGTCTCATTTTCTTTTGTCATAATTAATGTTAAGAAGCTGTTTGTCTTCCAAAGGTCAGTGCATAACTGTGTGCACTTAAAAACTTGTCTCTGTCTATAAGCTCGTGTTTCTAGGGGTCTACCACTCTTTGTTTCATGAAAAAGCTTCTTTTTTTGCAGTCAAATTCTTGGTTCTAACGCAATGTTTATAACCCCAAGATATAAAATATCTAATAATATCCAACCCTTTTGTAATATACAGCTTGTGTCTGGCCTTGCCCAAAGATATTTAACTCATTTAATTCTCATGAAAAATCCACAAACTTGGGAAGCTGGTATTATTTTCTCCCTTTTATAGATGGAAACATGGAGACACCAGTGGCTAGCTGCCACCCCCAAGGTCATAGCGCTTGTCAGTAGTGGAAGCTGCCGTTGAACCCAGTGTGTATACAGGGCCGCTATGTTGTGTGGGTCTTCAGCAAAAGCAGAGTTCACCTGGTTAAGAAACACAGGTTTGGGAGCCTAGAGCCCCAGACTCTTGGCTTCACCTTGTCCCCTGGGGAAGACCTCGCAGTGGGTCTTACTGTTGGCACGGACCTCAGACCAGCCCTCTGCTCCGGCAACACGACCCGTCGAGACCTTTCTCCAGTCTTATTGCTTTAAACAGCATGTGGGTTACCAACTATAACTCCATTTCCCTCCCCGACACCCCGCCTTCTGTAAGGACCCGCCAACCCTATAGATTTGTTGGGATAGATAGATTCATTGGCTCACCGCTTACCATGTCCAAGCACGTGCTCTGCGTCTCTCCATGCCTCCGTGCACACACGACCGCCGCCCCACCCAGGGAGTGGATGGCGACCCATTCTCGCCGTTGCCCCACCCACGCCCCCAGAAGCCAGACATCTGGCCCTTCCCTCCGGCCTCACAACGCATGTGTGCGATCCCGCAGGACCTGTCTTCAAAACAAACCAGCACCAGAACCCCTCACAGACCCAAGCCACCCTCCTCTCTCACTGGAAGTGTAGCAATTGCCCCAGATTTGCCCGGGGTTCTCTGGCCTCCACACAAGGTCTGTTCTTGAAATGCAAACCGGGGAGAGAGAGGGAGGGTGACTCCTGCATATGGAAATCCCGTCCCCTCCGTCCTCTGCTGACAGCCCCGGGCGGCCTCCGTCTCTCCCTGGGGAACAGTTGCAGCTCCCTGACTCCACCCCCACCCCCGCTCCGCTGGCGGCCCCCCTCGCCTCTCCTTCCAGCCCCTGGGTCCTTCCTAGTCCTTGTGTGCGCGGAGCAGCTGCCCACTCCAGGGTCGCTTCCCGTGGCTCCCTCTCCCTCCCTGCCTCTCTCCCTCCACGCCCTCCTTTCTTCCCTCCTTCTGGGCTCTGCTAACATAACGCCATAGTACAGAGACCCACCCTTGGACACTGTAACAATAGTTACGGGCCTCCCAGGCCTGGACGTTCCTTCTCCCCCATGTTGCTTTATTGTTCCGCATAACAATACCTTCTAATGGGTCCCTGATTTTAACCATTTACTGCCTAGTCCCCTGCTCCTGCCCCCACCAGAACACTGTCGCGTGAGCACCAGGGTTTATTGTCATCATTGCAGCATTTGCAGAGCCTGTAGTAGTCCGGTCACAAATATTTGTTGAAGAAAACAATGAGTGAGTGTCCTAGAACCTCTAGGTTTCGTGATGCACAGCCACCTGTGCTCGGCCACAGGGACATGGTGTCATGAACTGAGCTGTAAGGGAAGGACGTTGGAACCAGGTCTGACCTGGTCGCTGGGGTGTAGAAAACAGTTTTATCAAGGCGAGGGGGGTTGGAGGTGGGGACAAACTTCCATGTGATCCCGGCCAGGGGAAACACCCAGGGCGACCTCGAGTGAAGGATGGGGAGGGACACGGGGGGCTTCTGTGATGGAGGTTGCAAAACTCAGTGTGTTTGGTGCAGAAGGAAGCGCGCGCCTGCGGCCTCGGGATGGGAAGAGCAGGGCAGCGGCCCAGGCCGAGCGGGCAAGGGCGTGGGCGCAGGGCGGGGGGAGAGTGGGCGGCGACAGGAGCAGGCTGCATTCCGGCTCCGGCAGCACCTCTGCTACCAAGACCCCTCTTCCCACCCCCGAGGGTGGGGCCGAGTCTGTAGTCTGGTCCCTGGGGGCGGGGACTCTGCAGGTGCCCGAAGGCGTCACCTGTAGCCAAGGAAGCCGGCAGGCAGGGCTGACGCCTCTTGCTAACGCAAAACAGATTACCTTTCTGGAAGTTTCTCCAGCTTCTGTTTATAATATTTACCCTCTGTTCCTTTTGGCCGGTTGGTTGGTTTGGAAGAAGGTTAGATAATTTCACACAACATCCTGCCGCCTGGAGACAACGTGAGTCTTGAGGTCGTTTTCACGTGGAGATAATGAGGCAGACAGGCGCCTCCGTCTCCTGCCACCCCCCTCCGGTGGGCCTGCAGGCCGCGTCCTCCCCTCGGCGTGGCCTTGTGGCCCAGGAGCTGGGGACGCAGGTTTTCCGCAGACGCAGCAGCCGCAGACGCAGACCCGTGCAGACGCCCGTGCAGACGGCCCCTCCAGCCTCTTCTCCTCCAGGAGCTTCTCTGCGACTCTCAGCTAACGCTCGCTCGTGCGCCTCCCAGCCCCCACTGGGGGCTCCAGCCGAACATGCGAAATGTGTTTTTCTGTCTACTGTTGCCCCAGATCACCGCAGTGAAGCCCCTGGCTCAGGGTTTTGGGTCGCCCCTGACCAGCAGCTTTGTCACTCTTTAAATCAAATGTTACCCTCCGTCCTGCCTTACTGTGCTGAGTGACCCCAGGGCCCGCCCCGGGCTGTCTCCTTTGGAACAGGAACCATCGACTCTTCAACGTTGGCAGAGCCAGGGACGGCCTTCTTCCCAGCCGTCCTGGGCAAGCACGCGGGCCTGGTCTCCACTCGACACGTTCAATAATAAAACACGAGATGCCCCCTTACCTGGCACCTGGGGTAAGAGGGGCGGACACCCCCGCTTCCCTGCTTCGCCTTCCCCGGCTGGCGCCGTGTGACGTGCCGGGCACAGCTGCCGGCGGGAGGGGCTTCGAGCAGCACAGTGAATGGGTTGCCTCCATGACGTTATGGATGACAACAATGGAGATGTCATTGCTTTATAGCTTTTAGAGATGTTTTCCTAGACCCGTAGAGGAATCTTCTCTTTAATTGCATCCATCGTCCCTTTAGAATCCCGGAGGGGCTGCTCGGAGGCCGCGTGCACGGAGAGCAGGAGCTCAGGGGGTTAAGCAGAGCAGTGCAGCTTGCCGTCCCCTCGAGGACCTCGGCTCACAGGGTGCTTGTGAGGTTCACTGCTCAAGACCACACAGAGCCAAGGGCCCGTGCTTGGTGGGAGAAGTCAGGGCTCTCCCCACCTCACCGGTGCCTTCGGGCACCCTCGCCGTTAGCGTAAGAGCACACAGAACGCACTTTCTGTTAACAGAACGCACTTTCCGTTAACCCCCAGGCAATGATGCGTCTCAAGCCTTTGTTCTAGGTCGAAGATAAAGGAAACCTTCCCTGAGAATGAAAACCACAGCTGGGCCTGACATCAGTTGAGACGTCCGCACCCTTGCACAGGATGAACGACGTCGGGCCAGGGACAGAGGGGACCCTTCCTCGTTGTGGACCCTCAGACCCGCCCGACCCGACTCGGGTAGAACCTGTAAGCACACCCTGCAGTCCCACAGCTCAGCGTCTAGGGGACTCGCCGCCAGCAACCAAGCACACAAGGGGTCAGGGCACCATGAGCGGGTGTGAGCGGGAGAGAGAGACGATAGAGCCACACCACGGAGATGTCGGATGCTGACATCAGCAGGCACTGGCTGTTCCGTGACACTGCTTCTGAAAATTTGAGCCCCCTGGTGTTATTGCAATTTCTTAAAATGAAACAGCAGCTCGCCAAGCCTGAGGGCCGGCTCTGAGAGTCTGCAGTGTTCTCACACACGCCCAGGTGCTGCCTTGGCCACGGATCTGGGGCCCGGACCCCGAGTGGTCAAGTCTACGTGCGAGGGCTGTATTGGTGTTCTCTTGCTGCCATAAAAAGCACCACAGTTTGGGGTCTGGAAACAGCGCAGTTCACTGTTTCGCAGCTCCAGAGGCCAGAGGTCCGTGTCGGCTCAGTGGGGGTCTCTGCTCCGGTCTCAGGTGTCCATCGCGAAGGTGTGGGCTGGCCAGGCTCCAGTGAGGAGGCTCTGGGAAGGACCACCTCCAGGCTCATTTGTGTTGCTGGCGGAATCCCTCCCGACTGGTCGCTGGGGCCCACTGTCAGCGCAGAGAGGCCTCTTTCCGGTCATTTCATGGGAGCGTCTATGCCTGTCACGGAGCCAGCAGAGGGCTGTCGGACCCTGCTTGAGCCCGGCACCTGCCTGAGCACCCCCTCTGCTGCATCCATCTCCTGCTCCCAGTGGAAGGAACGCTCCCCTCTGAAGACCTCCTGAGAAGAGTTCACACCCACCCGGATGGTCCAGGCTGGTCTCCTGTCCTAACGTCTGTAACCTCTGTTACGCCGGCCCAGCCCCAGCCTTGGCTAGGTGAAGCGGGGGTCCTGCCCACATGTGGGGGATCCTGTTCTACCAGAGTGAGGCACATCAGGCACCCCCTTGAGGGGTATTGACTGCAAAGACAGAGGGGTATTTTGTCACGTAAGTATTTAGAAAACGCTGGCAAAGCAGGCGTGGATGGGGGCTGGGAGGTCCTGTGTCTCTCATTTCATTCACTGCCACGTTCCTGGTTCCACGTTCCTGGTTCCACGTCCCCACGAACCGGAACAGATCGGCAGGAGGCACCCCCAGAGTGAATAGATGGTTGGCTGTGTGAACGCTTGGGATGTAGCGTTGGATAGGATGTCGCTCTGCTCTCTGGTCCCTGGCCAGAGGAGACTCAGAGAGAGGGAAGCCCGCCGACAAGGTGACTTCATTTTTCTGCACCAAAGATCCCGGAATCCCTGGTGCACTGGGTCCTAAGGCGTCTCAGTCTATGAGGTGGCTGTGTTTGTCATTTCCGGGGGACACTTAGCAGCCTGGCTCCCAAGCCACACTTTCCAGCCTGGCACAGGTGGGTATCCCAGAGCAAGAATTGAGCTTGGGTTGAGATGCAGCACCAATGACCAGTGAATCTGTCCACTCAACGGTGTCTTCAGCGGCACTGTGACCATTGGCTGCCCATGACGCCTTGCGTTATCTGGTGGAGACCAGATGACATGCGATGTGCTCAACTTCTTGGAAGTTACTTGTTCAGTGGTATTTTGACATGATCGTCATTAGCTGGGAAACCTGCAGAAAGCTGAAACACGCTTTCTGGAAGAACGGAAAACGACCGGGCTGTGGTCTGAGTTCCGGGCTCAAGGGGTGCTGCTTCTCCATTTCCTTTCGTTGCCAGCCTTTGGAGCCCTGGGGTCCTGTCCCTACATCGCCTCTGCCAGACGCACCAGTGTTCTCACTCCACATGAAGGCTCCGCCACCCGTCAGGGAAGGGCAGCCTCCTGAATTTACGTTTGCAGTTTCCTAGTTCAAATCACACTTCTACAGCGGCTGCTAAATCCTCTCGGCGCAGCAGCACAGCCTTCGAGTGCTGGACCTCAGCATCTTCAGGATGAGTTATTCCCTTCCCCCAACCAGGGGGCACTTCAAGGGCCACAGGGGAGCCAGGGGCAACAAGCTCCTTTCCTGTCATTGTGGGTCCAGGGAGAGTTGAGCTCTGTAACAGTGTCCAAGGTCAAATGAGAAATAATGTGTCCGAAATTTACGATGACGGCAGGGATCAGATGGGGAAGGGGCCCCGCTGCAGACCCGGGAAGGGGGCGGTGAGCATGGGGGTGGGAGGGCAGCCCCAGCTGGGAGGGCCGGGCCAGCTGGAGCCCAGGCTGCACTAACAGCCCAGCGGGAGCCAGCCACGCATCTCTCCTTGTCACCTGGTTTTCCCTAAGGGTCCTTCCTCTCTCTTGGTTCTTAGTCGTTCGCGACCACACTGAAGGTTTCATCGCGTCTTGGGCATGGAACCCTATGGGGCTGCCTGGGTATCTCTAGCTCTGTGCCCTTTTTACCTTCTCTGGATGGAGATCACAGTCTCTCTCTAGCAGGGAAGTCGCAGGTAACATCCCCTGAGGGGCACTTGGTCGTCCCCCTGCACCTTTGTCACCAAAGCTCACACTGCTGAAGGCTCATGTCTTCCCCGGCACCGGGGAGTGCCATACCCGGTGAGGATGGGGCTGGGACCAGACGCGCTAGGTTCTTCTTTAACTGTTGACTTACTTCATTCATCTTAAAAGCAAGGAACCTTCGTGGGATTTCATGCTGTGGAGGACAAAGTGACCCAGTTCCTGTATTTGAGAAACTGGTGTGTCCACGCACGAACAGAGTTTGGAAGGTGATAAAGAGGGGCATTTCTACAGCCCTCACAAACCATCATTACCAGCTCACTTGCTTCTCCCGGGACCTACGGATCCGATAATATTGTTATTATGTCACGAGTGAGCAACCTGACGTGCAAGTGGAGTAAGAGGTTCTTTCAAGGACCACAGTTATGGTCCACCAGTCTTAGTTAGGAACTTAATATTGGCCTTCCCGCTCCAAATGGGATGCATGCTCCCGTAACGCATGATGACTTTGCCCTTAACAAGTGACAAGTGACTCTGAGGGGAGGTTCTGAGGACTGAACGCCTACCTGCACCGCGCTGGTCGGGCAAGGCTCCCTGGAGAACGGGCCATATTGCATTTGGGGCACACGGTCTCCGACCGGGGATAACTTTGGAAGCTTCTGGTGCTCCCTAGAGGTTTATCCAATGTTGACAAGAACAGGAATATCAGTGACATCAGAGCCGGGGAGTACGGCGATGAACGGAGGACAGCCAGGGCTCCAGCCGGGAGGGGCTGTCCAGTAGGAAGAAGTGTTGAAGGCAGGACACCCAGACCGAAGGCCTGAGCTCATCCGGGCGCAGTGGCGTCCCCAACAGGGTGCAGTGGTGGCAGCACTGCACACGGAGACGTGACCATCGTCCCACACCCAGGAAGTCTCCCCTGACCTGTGCCATTGGACCAGGGATAATATGCATAATAGAAATGTGGCTTGGTCATGATCAGTCACAGCAAATGTCTGGGCACCCGCCTTTATTCCAGCCACTGAAGACGCCACCCTGAAAGTCGCCTTAATGAAGCTTCTAGTTTAGCGTTAAAGGGGCTCCCAAGAGTGATTGGTGACAAATAACCACTCTTTTTGGGGGGTGGCAGACAGAATGAAAAACAAAAGGATTTTTAGCAGCGTATGCCTGAGTGAATTGGAATGAAGCTACAAAGGCTTTATACTGGAAACTATTTGAAACGACTCAGTGAATGGGAAAAAGCCTTGTTCCTGTGGGCAGTTGGATGAAAAGTTGGAGGCTTTGTTGTTGCAAACGCTGGTCATTCTCATCAAGCTGTTTAGAACATTCTGGTCTCCCAAGGCAATGACCAAGCAGGAAGCAGGCACTGAAGCAAATTCTCTTTTAAATTTAAAATAAATCCAGAGGGTTTTCTGTGAAATAATCACCAGCTGCTATGAGATCAATGTGTATAGAATTATTACAGGAAACAAATGATTAACTACAACCTATGGAGAAAATTTGTCTCAGGCAAGAACTTTCTTTGAAGGATCACACCCAGCATGAAAACATTTAATTTCCCCGCCATCACTCCGCAGGGACCCATCAAGGGTGCCTCTGGTAATTAACAAGAAGGTGCCAGCTGCGAAGCTTTGGAATGACACACCTGACGAGCAGGAAGGGATGCAGAGGAGAGTACGTTCTGTCAACAGCAGCTTCAAGCCTTTGCATAAGACTCTAGATTAAAACTTCAGCGGCCTGATCCCAATAAGTTGGTTCTGAAACCTTATACTTGGAAGGTCCTCCAGAAATGTTTGCTGTCCTTGGTTGCCTGTGTCCGGCCTGTTTGCTCTAGTTCGTGATCAAGAGATAGGGAGGTTTTTATTCATTAAGCTTCATGGAGATTTCTGTCTGGGTTCCCTGCCGCTTCATAGGATTGAATAGGCAAATGAGCTAGATGCACACCGTAGGTCCTACTGATTACGACCCCTGGGCTTGAGACGAAGGGGAGGCAATGAAGGTCTGCTTGCCGGGATATGCCCCCAGAACGTTAATTCCGTCAGCAAGATGGTGAGTACTGCATTAAAAAGAAGCAAAAGGTGGGTGTGTGGCCAAATAAAATCAGGAAGTATTAGTGCAAAAGCATCACTGAAACTTCAATTTCTTATGTTAAACTTGCAGAAGTTATCAGAACCTGCAGTGTCTTTGGGGAATAAAATGACTGTCCCTCCAACTCGGAAGACTTGATTTGACTCCTATGTTTCCAAGTACACTGTCTGTCTGGAGAAAGTCCAGCCATTGTTAATATAACGAGAACTGTCTGTGCAACATCGATGTGCCCTGGCAGCCAAGGAGCATGGACTGGAATGTGTGTGTGTGAACAATGGTGACTTCACTGTACTAGTCAGTGAGGGTGGTAGACACCACTGAGTGAGCATGCGTACTGTGTGGCTGTCGCATTCAAAATGACCTAATGAGTAGAGCAATGAATCTGCATCAAATTTTCTGTTAGGCTTGAACATTCCTCCGTAGAATCTATTGGGATGAGTCAGGAGGCGGCGGCTACGGGCAACTGGTGATTGGCAGCTTCATCACGACAACGATGCGTGATCACGTGTCACGACAGTTGGCGATGCATGATCATGAAGCAGCCGCTCACGCATCACATCCCGTGCAGAGGTTTTTGGCCGAACATCAAATCGCTCGGGTGACTCAGCCCCTCTACAGCCCAGATTTGGTGCCCTGGGACTTCCGGCTCCTCCTAAAATTAAAACCACCTTTGAAAGGGAGAGATTTCAGACCACCCAGGTTAAGGGTGCCTGATCTCTACGTAGCATCAGTGGCATACTGACCTGGGCGCTCGGTTAGGGAGCGTTGGCCGGGTGCCTCCCGTGTGAGGGTGTTATTCCCCTCCATCCCCTGTTCTTGGGCATGTCGCTAGTTCAGGTCTCTCTTGAGGGGGTGAGAGATGAATTTAGCTGGGCCTGTGATAGGGGCATGTATCTACAAATGCTGTTAGAGATTTTTCTGGAAGGAAAATTTGCATAGGTAACCATTTATTTATGTGACTGCAAACTCATTTCACCCTGTGGGTCAAAATCCAACACTACGTTATTTGCCTTGTCGCTCTCGCTGCCGGGGGCTCTTCCAAGTTGGCCCGTGTCCCTTTGAAATGTCCCCACCCCACCCTTCACTCGTCTCATGCTGCCTTACTCCCTGGAGTGACGAGGGGCTCCAGGCTCACTTTGTGTACTCCCGGTCACTGTCCTAGGAGCAGGCATTTCTCCAAGGAGCCCTGATTCCTTTTCTACGAGAATAATTGTAAGACCCAAAATCTGGGTGTTGGTATTTAGGGTCAAGGTCATCTCCGAGGACAGGGCTGGGTAACATCACCAGGGTAGGTGGACCGACCAGTGTGTGCACATGGAGTGTCTCTGTGTCCACCTGTGTATCTATATGTGTGTGTTTGTATGTATATGTGTATGTTTACACACACACACCCCCAATGACATATGAAAGATTTCTATTCTATGCGCAGTATATATGTATTATGTGTACATGTATGAATACATATATACTCCTATAGATAGTGTTTATAGACCTACCTACATACAACCAATATATGTAATTATACTCACATATTTAAAGTATTAGCGTGAACACATATTTCTAGATAAAGGAGAATTATTGCTGCAAGAAAAAGCACGCACTTCCCGAAGTTTTTTGTCACGTTCCCTCTCCTGTCTCTCCTGCTCTTCTCTACTTACCCCCGCCCCTCCCCCCTCTGTAGATTCATTTTTCTAACAGCCCTTAAAAAGTTTATGTAAATCGATGTCCCCAATAGTTAGAACTAAGAAGTGTTGTCCCCTTGCCCCCTTTTGAAAACACCGCGTCCCCTCAGGGTCAGGGACAGCCCTCAGCTCCCCTGCCCCGCACGCCTCCGACCCGGGACGCGGCGCCGCTCTCTGCCCGCTGTCCCCCCGCTGGGGGCAGCGCGTGCCCAGCTGGGACCTGCGTTCGGAAAAGCCGGCCTCGGGTTTCCTGGTTTTCTGTCTTTCTCGCCTGCCTCACACGCGAGAGCTGGTAACAGAACGTCGGGACGCCGTCCAGGTCCAATGCTCTGTCCACACCGTAATGCTCGTAGGCTGCTGCGTTATGTAGAATTTTTAAGATTTGTGGTTCTAGAAATATTAACGGAATGGATATTCATAGTTTAAAAGGCGTCACCACGTGGAAGTTAACAGAAGGGTGCTTGACCCCGGGAGCAGCTCACCACCACAGGACACCGAGCACGAGGCTTCCAAGCGGCCAGAGCCCACCCAGCTCCCTCACCCGTTCAGCCCTGGTGGAGAGAATCGAGGGGGCTGTCGCCGGCCCTCTGGGCTGTGGCTAACGCCCCCTGTTGGAGCTGGGACTCCCTTCCATCTCTCTTCCACTTCAGAGGATCCTGAGGGTAAGTGCAGGCTGAGACACGGACCCCATCGCTCCCCTTCCTCTCTCTGCGCCTGCGCACCAGTTCTTTGAAGCCCCCTCTGTCAAGGTCATGGATGGTCTGGAGGACTGATGAAGTCAGGAGGGAGCCAATGCCAATGCCAAGCATGCCGCTGAACGATCTGTAGGAAAGGACACCAGGAAACGAGGCAGGGATGGCGCAACCGAGCCCCCTCGATTGGCCCGAGAAACCGTGGCTCCGTGGTGCCCACCGCTCTGTTCACAAGGTACAAGTAAGGAGTGGCAGACACGCAGGTGGGAGTAACTCTCCCCAACTCGACCCAGGGCCACCCCTCCATCACCCACGGCAAGCAACGGCGTTGTCCTCTGCTCAGGGTCAGGGATAACCTGGATCTAATGACAGGAAACGCCACGTAAGGAAAGCTGTGTTTTCCTGTATGGCGTGAACATGCAGCCCCACACAGGCCTGCACGGGATGGGCGAGCTGCACTGAGACTCTCCTCTGCCCGGCAATCCACCCGTGTCTAATGAGAGTTCACGGGGTTGTGTCCAGGGAAAGGCGAGCATGTAGAGTCCGTCTGCGTCCTGCAGGGCCGGCGCTCAGAGACTGGCCCTGTGACCCCGGGCTTTAAGCAGCAAGTTCTTGTTATTTAAGGAAGCAGCTGCAGCGTCAGTCACCAGGGGTCTGTCTCACTCGGTACAATAACGCCGAGACAAAAGGTAATGATTACTTTCCTCCAGTCTAGACTGTTTTCATTCCTCTACCCATCCATCCTGATATTTGGTTTTCTTTCATCAATATTTCTTCTCTACTGATGGAACTCCCTGCTTGGTATCACATCTATGAACATCGCCCCCCGCCGCCTTCTGTTTACCGAGTGATAATCCTGTCACATGAACCAGCTTCCGTCCCTGGCTCTGCAGAGAAGAGGCTTGAATGTAAAGTGTCTTGCCTGGGTGACAAGTTCTGAAGGTGTCAGAGAAAAGACGGGTGACTTTCGAACTACTTCCAGAGCCCCAAACTTGAGCATGTGTAATTAATGCACGCCCTTTCATTCTCAATGCAAATTTGCCACTTCCCAACTAAGTGATGTAAAAACACATCATAAGGTGTGAAATGCTTTGTTTTGTGGGGTACTTATAGCTAATGACTATAGCTAACATTTCTTAAGAGCTCAGAATATGAGAGGTACTACCGGGTAAGAGCTTTTCACTGCACTTGAACTTCTTATGCCATTGGCAAGAGAGGAAACAGGACCACAAGAGGGTGTGTAACCTCCCCTAAGACACACGGCTTCTGAACGGCACAGCAGGAGTTTTGATTCCCAAACTGGGTTTCCTAAGCCTTCTGCTGTTCTGCCCTCAGCTGTGGCAAAACGGGGACCATAACAAACCCAAACAGACAGGCAATATGCAGATTTGAAGTTTGGCTCTGTCACCGGGTGAGTGACCCCGAGGCAGCTGACGTTTCTGAATGGCTTTACCTGGCAGTGTCTTTCTCGTAGCAGTAGAAATGCAGTGGCACCTTGGACGGTGTTTCTCTGCGTTTACTGTGCACTTTATAATGCTCCTTTGGAAGCAGCAGGGCTTTGCGCTGAACGGAAGCAAACAGACACGACTGGCTAGAGCTCCTGGCTTTACTTCCCAGCTAAAGCCCTAGAGAAAGACTGAGCAGACAAGAGTAGACCAAGAGGCTAGAGCAGAAGGAGGGGGGGTTTCCCTGAGAGAGAGCGATGAGAGAGAGAGACAGACAGACAGGCAGGCAGGCAGACAGACAGACAGCCATCCTCCAGGGGCAATGGACCATGCCTTTCATCCGCAGCGCCCCAGGGGCACCCCAGGGAGGATGCGAGACCCCAGGTTCTCAGGGAATGATGCCAGGAAAGGTGGGGCCAGATCTCCAGAGGCTCTGATGCTTCCGAAATGCCTAAAGAGCTGCTGGCCTGGTGGGCCACGCACACCGGCACAGTGGCAGTCTCAGTTCCCCTGTGTGGACAAACAGCCAGTGACCCGAGGTGCCCCTTGTGAGAGACTGGGCACTAGAGACTGTTCCTGGGAAGCGGAGGGGAGGAAATCCACCAGGATGACTAAAGGCGACTTTCCTGCCTGTCCGTCGCAGGTATGCTTTAAGGACCTAGTGCTTACCAGACGCTAGGAACTCACACGAAGGTGAGTGTGCCGTGAAGCACAGGGTACCATCCACTGCTCCGTGTGCATTGTTGGTGTTGGCATTTAAGGTGATTACATTTTCATTGAAGTGTCTTCATTAATTTCATTGGATGCCAAAGGTACGTTGTAGCCACAAAAACTAAGAAAAACCAGTCACTGGGCACTATTTAGGAGGTGGTTTGGGCTTGAGTCTCAACCCGTTTCTTGGGTATGATGCGGCTTGGGCGTCGGGAAGCAACGTGGGGACGGACAAGCACAGGGGGCAAGGTCGTGTCACTATGGGGGTGGGGCGGTCCCCGCGGACACCCTGTTCTTCAGAGGTCAGCAGTGGTCCGCACTGTCTGTGTCTCGGATCTGCCTCTGTGCTTGACACAGGTGTGGGTTCTCTGGGCCCGACCCCAGGATTGTGGAGGAAGTGCTTCGCCGGTCAGAACACAGGCTTCCCGGCAGTCGGCCTCCCAACCCGCCTCGCAGGGACTGAGCCTGAGCGAAAGGCCAGGGGCGGTGTCCCGGGCGCCAGCCATCCGTGTACCAGCATCCCCGACATTTCTCAGCTCAGGAAGATGCACTGCGCATTCTTTCCCATTTGTACATCTCCAAAGAAAATTTAAAGTCTATAAAAATGGAGTTCAAATAGTAACATAAAACTGATATTAATCCAAGAAGATCAGTGAACTGGGGAGAAGAGGATGCCAACAGAGAAAATGACATCTGCTTCTTCATGATTCAAATAATAATATAAAATACAGCAGACCTCACCGGTGTGGCTCATTTGGTTGGAGCTTTGGCCCATAAACTGACAGGTCGTGTGTTCGATTCCTGGTCTGGGCACGTGCCTGTGTTGTGGGTTCAGTTCCTGGTGGGGGTGTGTACACATCGATATTTCTCTCCTCTCTCCTTCCCTCCCTTCCCTTCTCTCTAAAATCAATAAACATGTCCTTGGGTGATGATAAAAAAAAATTGCCTACCTACTACTAGGCTCTTATTTTCAAGGTACATTTGCACAATGGATTTGACAGGTGTTACTTACCATGAAGGTGTTGTTTGTCAAACTTTTTTTTTTAAGATTTTATTTTTTATTTTGAGACGGAGGGGAAGGGAGGGAGAAAGAGAGGAAGAGAAACATCAATGTGTGGTTACCTCTCGCAAGCCCTGTACTGGGGACCTGGCCCACAACCCAGGCATATGCCCTGACTGGGAATCAAACCGGTGACCCTCTGGTTCGCAGGCCAATGCTCAATCCACTGAGCCACACCAACCAGGGCTGTTTATCAAACATTTTTAAAGCAACACATTTTGTTTGGTGGGGAGGGAAGGGTGGCTTTACTGTGTAGCCTGATGTGACTGGAATAAACAGCTGTGTTTCTGAGGCAGATCCCTGTACACCCCTGTCACTGTTGCCCAGCATCCTTCCCTGGAACACTCAGGGCTGGTTGAGGACCCCAGCGTGCCACCTGAGACTCCATTCTCCTTGAGAAAGAGACCACTCCTGCCCGCCCCGTCTCTGCAACACCACTCACCAAGGCTGTGGTTGGCGCAGCGGCAAGTCTGATGCCCTGGCCCTGCCGTCCCAGCCTCAGACTCTTAGCAGTGCCACCAGGAATTCGTCTATGGGTTTTAAATTTGGTGCATCAAAGATTATACAGATTTACAAGATGGGAAGTTACACATCTTTTATCAAAAACCCTGCATAGCTGGAAATCTGAGGGTTATTTTCTAGTTATTTCAAAAACCTCCGAAGCACCCTGCAGGCAAATATATTTACCACAGCTAATAAGACCCTGTCTCTCCACTATCAGTACATTCCTTCCAAGCATTTCCAATGAGAACACTCCAAATTATCCCCCTCAGCTGGTTCGTCTGCGCAGTCAGCGAGCGGCGTTTTATTGCTTTTATGAATTAAGCCCACTTTGCATCCAATCATTTTGCAAACATCTGTAGCAGAAGCAGGCTAGGGAGCATTTGAAAAATCAATCAGAAGGGAACAGCTTTCACTTCATGCGTTTTTAACATTTATTTTAATAAAGTATTTACACATGTTGGCTCCGCCCGAGATGGAAACACGGTGGAGGCAGCCGCCTTCCAGAGCGCGGGCTCCTGAGCGGGGCGGCGGAGGACCCCCTGCCCGGCTCCCTGCGGGCGAGAAGCTACCTGCGCCCGCCGTCTCCCGGGCAGACGACAGAGCTGAGCCGGGCCGGCCCTGCCTCCGGAGTGGGCACTGCTGAAATGGAGGTCGTGGGTGGGTTAAAGACACCCACTCCTATGAGCAAGAGAAAGCAGACTTGCAGAGAACGAGTTCATTTTGAAGATTAAGAGGATCCAGGACAAAATAGGACTTGGGATCTGCCCGGCTCGCAGAGGGTACAAACCACGTACTCCGGAACTCGACCGTGGGCAAGCTGCCCCTGGGGCCCTGGTGCGGGGACGGGAGAGAACTGCAGGGGAGCTGAGAGGACCGGGCCCCCCGAGCTCTTGCTCCACCTCTGAGCCTGCGCCCCGCCTCCCTTCACTGGGCGCCACAGCCGCCCCTGCCCTTTGGGTCAAGGCAGAGCCGTGCGGGTCTCCAGCCACTGGAGATGCGATTATCTTCCCGTTGCACAGGGGTGGTTTGGGAGGAAGGACCCTAGCGCAGAAACGGAGAGGGGTCAATCTTTCACCCACAGGCAGTTTTCAGAAAAGTCTGAGGCTGCCGCCTGTCAGCTGCAAAACAGCGGCGACTTGAGAGCGCACCCTTTGCTCAAGAGACTGTCCTCGCGTGGAGGCCAAGGGCAGCTTTCATCTCCTAGCCAAGCTCACATCGCTGACTGAAAGGCTTCATGCAGAGGGGCACGTTCTCCGCTCCCCAAAGCCGACCCCCGGGCAAGCGCACTTCCGAGTTACTTTTAAGAAGCTGTAATCCACGTTGCACTGAAATGAAGCAGAGAAAATGTGAACTCGCGAGAACACGTTCCTTAGTCATTAAAAGATAAGCTTTATCACCAAACCCTTGATGAACATTAACCTATAGTTTTATTATCCCCGGCATTAAAATGCTGATATATTGATCAGAAATGCCTATCTGCCTATTTTCACATCCTTTAGGACAAATAAGTTATTCCAACAAGCACAGTGATTAAACATGTTACTTTTTTTGAGAAATGTATACTGCAACATGACTTTGACTAACACGAAAATCATTTTTGTGGCATGAGAGCGCTTGAAAAAAATACTGGGCTTTAACTCAGTCTCGTCATGGCTCTGAGTTAATGTTTCAGGGTTTCGGGCTATAGTTCTCTCCCCAAAAAGGACCAACGTTGGGAGCCCTGTAGCCTTCCCGTTCCATTTTTGACTTAATTTCTGTGGCATTTTAGAAACGCCACTGGTTTAAGTGGTGACCCTTCCATCCTGCCCCTCGCCGCCCCCAAACGCGGAAAGCATAGCCCCTTCTTACTGTTCACTGCAAACCCCAGAAAAACCTCCGGCGAGATTCCTGTCACCTCAGGCCTCTGCCTTCCCCCAGCTCCGCCCCCGTCGCCTTCTGATGCCTTTGAGTTGGTTCCACTTGGGCCGTTAACCAGGTGATTTAGGTCACACATCATGGACCAGAGAAGAGGATTCCTCCTGTGTTGCTCCCTGTCTTCTGGGACCAACGCCTGTGAATAAACAGGACATCTTCTTTCTCCTTGGCTCGGCCGAAAGGGATGTTCCCGATTTATCCTTGCCTGGTGGCCCAATGTGACCCTGAAGGTGGTTACGAGTGAAAGATGGAGGCCGGAGAGTCCTAGGGGAGCGGGTGGGATGGAAGCGGAGACCTGAACCAGGAGCCGGACTCGGTGACACTTGGCTAGGCACTATTGCACGGCCCAGTCAGAGACCGCCCCTCGAAGGTGAGGCTCCCTGTGCACACTCAATTTCATTAATTACCCAGGAATTATTAAGCCCTGGCTCCGTGCCCAGGGCACGACTGGGATTCCCTGGTTGGCCATCTTATTTCTTCCTCCTTCCAGAATGTCTCCTTCACAGCTCTGCCGCTGAACTCCTCCTGGACCCACTGTCCTCACTCGGCTCCCAGGACACCCCGGCTCCTGGTTTTTGGTCTCCTCCTGACATGGCCCCCTCCGCGGGGGCCACTCCTCACCCCGACGTCCAAATGCTCAGCCCTGCTCCTGTTATCCTCCGTGGCCGGGCTCTCTGCCAGCAGACCCCCTTGGAATCTCACCACTTTATTGCCCACCAAGGAAGGACCCGCTTGGATTTATTCTCTAATCTCCGCATTTGGATAGTCAGTTGTCCACGTCACAGCAATTTCCCCCGAAAGATATGTCGAAATCTTAAGCTGGGTTCATGTGAATAGGACCTTGTTTGGAGGTAGGGTTTTTGCAGATGTCATCAAGTTAGGGCGGGCTCTGCTCCAATGTCACCGTGTCCTTATCAGAGGAAGAGAAGCAACACAGACACACAGGAGAGATGGCCAGGTGAAGAGAGAGGCAGGGACCACAGCGATACAGCTGCCACCTAAGGACCGCCAAGGACAGCTGGGCGCTGCCAGAGACTGGAGGAGGCAGGAAGGATGGTCCCCAAAGCCTTCGGAGGGAGCACGGCCCTGCCAACACCTTGATGTCGCCCTTGAAACCTCCAGAAATAAGAGAACGATTTTCTGAAGTGTTAAGCCACCCCATCTGTGGCCCCCCATTACAGCAGCCCTAGGGAACAAACAAGGTGTCCACAGTTAGAAATGGATGATCCTTGACCCACCAGGACTTCGGGCCAAGGGTCCGTTCAGAACAGGCGGAGGTCTCCGCTTTGCTAGAAAGACCATCTGACACAGTTTGTCAAAATGAAACCTGAAAGCAAAATCTGAGCTTCTTTTCCGCCTTTTTGCAGCTCAGCACGCGACAGGCGGGCTGGTCGGTGGGGGCAGGGGCGGGGGCGCCCTTGGTGTGGGCAGGGCGCGTGGATGGCGTGTTAGCGGGAAACGGGACGGCTTCGCCAGGCCGCTGGCCAGGGGTTCACTGCTGGTGCCTGCTGGAGCCGCCAGACTCACAGCTTCCCTTCGCTTAATAAAACCTACTGGGGAGAGAATCCCTCACGCAGAGGGCTGGGCACCGGAGGCAATCGCGTGCAATGCCGCACCTGTGGCGATGGATGAGTGACAGGTCTTGGGACGGTCGCCGAATGCCTGCCAATTCTTTCGACTTTGGTTTTCTCATCCCCGTGTTTTGGATGAAGGCGACCACCCAGAGAGAGGAGCTGGTTATTCGAGCCACTGCCAGGACTTGACCAGCCTGGCTATGGGCACCCCACAGCTTCCTCCTACCATCCAACTTGGCCACTCAGCACCTCACCGAGGAGGGAAGACTCTCCTTTCTTCTTCCTCCATGTTGAGGGAGAGAATGGCGCCCGTTCCCTCCACATTGAGCTGCAGGGGTCTGTGCTCTGCCTTTCGGAATTCACAGGAAGCCAGTCCTCTTACTGGAATGCTCAATTTTGTTGTTGTTGTTGTTGTTACAGTCTAAAGAACCTGTCTAAAGTGAGGATTAGAAAAGAAAACGAGCCGTTTACTCGAATGAGTCTTGTGGGTGAAAAGGGCTGGACATTCCCCATCGATCGTGCATATTTTTATACAGGTAGTGAGATCCTGCATAGTTTTCTCTAAAACCTTAGAGGAAGAAAACCGTAAAGCAGAAAACGAAATGCCACGGCGCGCCGGAGCCTCAGTGGGCACGCCCTCCGTCCCTCCCCAGTCCCCGGGGCCACTCGGAGCCGACCGGTTTCCTCCGACAGCCAGTCGGTTCCTCGGCACAGGTCGGAGAAACAAACAGAAAATATCTGGGGCTTTAGCCCACCTCATTGACTCAGGGAAGAAGGACTTCCAACTACCTTTCTCGGTTTGGTTAAAAAACAAAACAAAACAGAGCAGCTGTTTCCATTTCCTTTAAAATACTAACAGTGGAAACGCTCCGTTGCATATTAGTTTCCATCACCAGGAGGCGGGGATGGTCGATCAGACCCTTGTACAGGCTCTGGCTCGTCCCTGCATCTGAGAGTCACCTTGAACTTCCCCACATTTCAACCTCCCCCTTTTCCCCGGCCCAGTGGGTCCCACAGAGAGACGCCCAAGGAACGAAAGAGTTCACGGCACAATTTCAAAAATCATAGCACGGGGCGCAGAAGTCCACCCAGAGGCCGCCGCCCCGGGCTCCGCTCCGGTTCCTGAGGCCGCAGCCGGCCCTCGGGGTTTTCCTTCCCCCCTTCCCCGGTCCCGGGGGCTCCGGGTGGGAACCCACATCCTCACCCCGCAGCCGCAGCAGGGCCTCTCCAGCATGAGAGAGAACTCAGTGTTGTGCGCAAGACTTGAACATGTTCTATCTGAAAGGTTCGCTAATGGGACAGCCAGTGGCTGGCCTGGGCTGTGAGGAGGGAGTGGGGCGGAGCCTGGGCTGAGAAGAGTGTGCTTCAGAGACTGACAGCGAGACAACGATGGGAAAGTACTTGGAGGCTGCAACGCTGTAAATAGGAATGGAGGTAGGTTCCCAGGCACAGCGTTTTCTCTCTGGGTCTCTCGTTTGCATGAAGAAGTTAGGGAACATCCTCTGAGGAGGGTTGATGGTGGCTAACTTGGATGTGTCTCTGCGCACCGTGACTCTTCGGAGACTCCGGGAAGTGGAAGCTGGAAGCGAAGGTTTACTCTTTCCTCCTCGCTGGACAGATCGGGAGAGGCAGCGGAGACCTTCGACGGTTGGTGGACGTGGACATAGAATCAGAATCCAGGTCGCCCAAGTCCCGGGTGGCCCTCTTCAGGGGCTTCCTTTCCTTGAGTGTAACTAATAAAAAGAGAGCGGGCAGGGCAGAAAAGCACGTGGGGGGCGACGCAGTGACCGCCGAGAGCTTGGGTTTCGGGGTGAGGCCGAGCTGGCATTGCATTTCCGCTCTGCCACTTGGACATCACCGAGTCTCTGTTTCCTCACCTACCAAAGCGGTTCACCTTGCAAGGTGGCGTGCAAATGAGGGCAAGGGTAGGTGAGAAGCCTGTGGTGGAACACGGCTGGTGCTCGGCCAACATACTTCCCTCTCCGCCCGCGACGGAGCTCACGGCCGTGCGGGACAGGCCACCGGGGGGCTGTGCACAGCCCAGTGCTGTGCTTCCACGTGCGTCTGTCCCAGGCACGCTGCTGGGGTGAGATGCCTAGTGAGAGGCTCCTGTTGTCATGCGAATCACGTGTGTCCTCGGGCCAATTTGGATGAGAATGGTGCCAACGCTAGGGTTTCTGTTTGCTTCGGGGGCGCTGGGGTGCGGATTCCGTTCACCGGCACTTCTTTTGAACAATCGTGTGGAAAGGGGCACATGCTTGTTCAAGAATTTCTCACGTGCGGGTTTCAGGAAACGGTCTGGATGGAATGGTCGCTGAAATGTGCCGATTACGGGGATGTTGATAGCATGTAGGAGAAGAAAGCTGAGGATGCCTGTCAACTCGTCGTGTCCCCATTTGTACCAGGGGCAGGGGCACGGGTACACCCACGCACCCCAGACGGGTCATTTACCCTTGACTCTCATTTATTTCCCACTCTTTCACCTGGTCATCCTTACTCATCCACACCTACTGCATGCCAGGTACTGGAGGGAACACTAAGGACACAGTGGTGACAAAATGAAGTCCTCTCCGCCCTCACGGAGTTTGCCCCATGGGGGCGGGGGCACTGACTCAAAGAGCAGTCGGAATTCAGCGTGGCGAGTGGGTGAGAGAAGGAGCTTAGAGACCCAAGAGCAAGTGACTCCTCACACGGAGTATTTTAAGACAGTTTCGCACACTGTGAATTGTTAGCAAGTTAATTGGAAGGAAGAATACATTACGTGATGTCACGACTGCAGAGCTCTGAGCTAAAATGTGACATTTTGGAAGTATCCAAAATATACTATGGCAGAACTCGGTTTCAGTAAGTAAGAGTCTAAACGAACGTGTCTGGAACCCAAAGCGACACCTTTGCTTCGGGCGCCGGAACCCGCACAGCAACCGGAAGGGCTGCTAGCCGGCTATCCCGGGTGCCGTACCTGAGTGACGGGGGCCCCAGGACAAGGGCCGCAGACGTGGGAGGCAGCCTGTGGCAGCCTCGGAAGCAGGGCCCGGCCCCTGCGATGCGCAGCGGATGCGGCTCAGGAGGGGCAGAGGCTGCGCGAGGAGCTTTCAATGAACTGGGGCTGGAGGGGAGGGGTCAGTTCTACACCCACCTCTGCTGGCCAGCGGCCCCACCTTGAAGACCATGCACAGGCAGTGACAGTGATTATTGGTTGACTGTGTTCTCCTACCTGAGTCAGTGGAGGGACGGCGTTTATACTCAACCTTCTGGTTGGCCGCTGTCAAAGACACGGTCGGCCCAATGAGGCAGGAAAAGCCACTGTGGGAAAATGGGTGCAAAATGCTCATTCGGTGCTGTCTGTGAAAAGTCCTCTTTCCGTTGTTTGTCCCTTCAGAATTTCTGGCACTGACTATGGGGGCAAAGAGGACGATCGCCACGCCTGGACAGGTCCCCAAGAAGGAAGGGCTTCCTCACCGTCACACTGATGTGAGACCGAGACGGCAGAAACAGAATATGTGGACCTGCGTCCTCCATCTTTCTGGAAGGGCTGCTGCAGGACCCCGCCTGCGCCGGGAGCTGGAGCCCGCGCTCCGCCCGGTCCCGGTGGCCCCCTGCAATGTCTAAATGGAAACCGTTCATTCAGATCCGATGCAACTTCCTAGAAATGAAATATGAAAGCGTGTGAGAGCTACCGAGCTCTCTGCTACCCGATGCAAATGTATGCAAATTTCTTCCTATTAGAATCATTGTCTGGTTGTCATCCTCGCACGGGGCACATCAAAGCCATATGACCTGATTTTTGCACCTGCTGTTTAATTAAATTTACAAGGCAGACACACTCTCCGCTCCCGGTGATACACAAATCCGTTTTTACAGCCACGGCTTCTAATTTACAAGGTAGCCGACCGCCGAGGTCGCCGCCCAACTGCTCTTTGTTAGAGGCTGAAGGCGGAAAAGGACGACGCCGTGGCCGTCGCTCGGGCAGACGAATTCGCGGAAAGATTCAAAGTCGTTCTCCTCTCCCCTCCAAGCTCCAATTTTCGTTGTACAGTCTCAAGAGAGATGTAAATTGGAGTATTAGTGCCTGTGGGAATAGCATTTTTCCTTGGGTTGATTTTGCTTCCTTTTCAGGAAGGCGACAGAGACCCCTGCTTCTCTGCAGTCCCGGGTGTCCGGTTACTCTGTGGGGGAGTGAGCGGTCCCCACGGCAGCAGGGCCGTGTGGTTTGAGGACAGACGGACGTCCATGGCGACCGTAAGCTGGGTTTGCCGAAAGCTAGCTATTGTGTCGGAACGACGTCTGTGAGAGTGTCCCCCAGTTTCTACACACCAGGGGATTTAACCTTTATACTGAATGTGTGTCTCCCTAATGGTGGAAGGAAACAGTGAAGCCGGCTTCTGCCTGTTTTGTGATAGGTTATTATTTGTCCTTGAGCGACAGGGTGTTCTCCATTTCTTACCAACTGGTGCCCAGACATGGATTTGATTTTCCTGAGGGGTGGCTCAGAGAAAAATTCCAAGGGAGGTGTAAACGGAGGAGGGGAAGGCAGAGGAAAAATACACACTTCTTTGTATTTTTCTACTAAGTCCCCGAGCCCCAAGGTCTTCAGTGGAAGGAGCGTAATGCCTTTTTGGTGGTTGCAGAAAAAATAACTTAATGAAAATAATGTTTTGTTTGTTTTCACCCATATGCTCTGAAATCTTGAAGGTCCTCAGAAAACAGGTTTTGTGAAATACGGGCAACGCTATCTTCTGATAAAAGGACTTGAACGTCTAACGGCCGGCCCCTAGGTGGCGCCACGCCTTCACCGAACCCTAGGACATCGCAGGCAAGCTTGGAACAAGTCACAGAAATTAGAGCCGGGAGCTGCAACTGACTGTGAGGCATATGGGTTGAGTCCCAGGCCTGCCCAAGAATAACTTTGAAGAAATTTTGTTTTCTGGCAATACAGCTGCTAACACACCACAGAACCTTTAAAAAGAATAAATATGTAGACGGTTCGGAGCTTTCAGAATAATGTCATCTTCGCCCCCAAATTCAGGGCGCATCCCCAGAACAACGTAAGGGAAGCTCTGTGTTTCAGCCTTGGGGACCAACCAACAATGTGGTGGCTGTGATACTCTGAAAAAGTATTTGTCAATTAGTTTCTGTTTACTGATATTTTATTATTTCAGCCTCAAAAGCAGAGCAAAGAGTGAACTCCTCTTCAGATGAGCTACTCTTTGATGAATAAGTGCTATTTAAACACAGGGCCCTAGGTAGGGAAATTCATTGCCTGAATTGAGAATTTCGGCTGCTTTGTTCTGCAGTATGAAATGTAGTCAAAGCGTCCGCCTTTGAGAACCAAGTACACGCCTTACGAGACGCCTCATCCTGTTGGCGGGAGACGCATCATCACCCTGAAATAGACAGTGGACCGTTTCTGAAAACCAGGATTTACAAAGCTGTACATTTTAACTGAAAGGTGAAGTGACAGTTTTAAGGTAAGCAAGACCTTTCACCTGAAAACTTAGGTCTCATGGAAACAGTGAGGTTCGCAGGAGGCTTTGAACCTTGGCATCGGTGTGGGGCTTGTTGGACGCGGTCCTGGCGGAAGGTCCCCCTGACTCGTGGGCCTGCCTGGGCGAGGGCAGGCCGGAGCAGAAACGCAAGTGCAGCTCGTCCGGTGGCTGCCCGAGAATCGTGACTCATAAACGTCAGGTCCTTTTGACTAACACGGTGCTTATGTAACAGGGAGGCGCCGGGGAGGGCTCAGGATAAAATAAGCTCTTAAACAGTTTTTTCTCGCCTTAAAAAAGATAGGGAAGGGCAGCAAAATTAGTTTCTATTTATCATTAAATCTAACACGCCTTGTCCGTTTTGCTGCTCTGAAGATGTCCCCAACTGCTGGCCAGGCTGGTAAGGTCAGCCCTACCGTGTGACAGCGCAGACACAGTGGCGTTCTTGCAAAGGAAACACATTTAAAAGTGACTTAGAAGACAGAATCAAACTATACAAGCGTATTGTTTATCTTTAAGTATCTTTTCAAATGTCAAGGGAAAAGGGAAAGCAAAATTTAAATGCCCACTCCATGCCATGTTCCGTGTTAGCCATTGGCTCATGTCGATAGATGTGTGTGTGTGTGTGTGTGTGTGTGTGTGTGTGTGTGTAAGTTATTTGTGTGTAATAAAAGTTCATACACGTACAATACGATCCCCAGTGCACTGAGACAGGTTGAGAGGTCTTTCACCCTGATTCCCAGGGCAGGGAAGACCCCGGTAAGCACCTTGAGCTACTGCACTCTGACCTTGAAAACAGAGAACGTGTCTTATTCCATTTTAGGTCTGCGGGCAGCACGGAGCCGGGGCCATCCGAAAGGGTGATTACCTCTTCGTTGTCTGTGCTGTTATTTAAGTTGCGTTTCTATATTATGTGCTGACTGATGAAACAAATGATGTTATTCCCAGGAGCTGACCACACCGCAGTGGGCGTCGGGGGAGGTGCCGAGGTGGGAGCTGAGGTCTTTTGTTCCTGGGAGCCCAGAGTTACATAACTTACAGGTGGGCAACAGTAACAAAGTGAACTGCCCTGGGCTTTTCTCATCAACGTCAACTTCTCACTTGTTGATAAAGGAGTCCCCACGGAGTCCGGAGGACTCAGAGTGAGGAGCTGCCCCGGCCGGGGGCCTGCAGGGCTGGGCCGCAACTCAGCGTGGACGTCACACCGCATCACTCAACGTCCAGCCCCTCCTACAGATGGCTCGTGGAACCCCTGCCGGCACCCACTTGCCCTTGATTCAGCGCAGGGTTATGAACTCTGCTCCTCAGCCCCCCGCGTCCCTCTGCCTTCTTGCGGTCGACCGGCCCCCTGCACCGGGACCAGCCCCGTCCCCACTGACGTCCCCTTGCAGGTCCAGCTACGGGCCCATCTCCCAGTCCCCGAGGGCCGTGCTGTCTCACCCACTCGGGCCATGCTGTTCCTTCAGATGAGCTCTCTCTGGGGCTCCAGCCGCTCTGCTTCACAGGCCGGGGCTGGGCCAGGAAGTCCTAAGAACGGTCTCCTGTCCCAGCCAAAGAGGGGGTTGAACGTGGGCCCTGGCGCACACGTCGAAGGCGTGGGGCCTGCGTCGGGCTGGCAGGAAGGGCCGTCCGTGCCAGTCATAGGTTGAACTGTGAGGACGGATGTGGATTTTAAGGGACCGACAGCGGGGGGGAGCCCACGTCGCCCACCGTGACCCCTTGTCATAGTTTTTTGTTGCTCTCAATGAAAGGAAACCTTTCTACTGGCCCCCTCTTCCTGATTTTCCAAAAGTCATTGTATGGACTAATTACATGGTTGAGCAAATATAAACACCTACTATTTTAACCTGAATCTGACTCATTCAGCAGAAGCAACACGTCTCATTAAAGTGAATTTTGAGTTTCAAGGCTTTATCACCACGAGCCCTGCCCACGGGCCGGGCAGCCTGCGGCCCCAGCGGGCCAGCGCGGAGCCCCTGCCTCAGCACGCTGCCCGTTGAACCCAGCGAAACTCCACCTTTGAAGAAGCTTTTTACAAATAAAAAATAAAAAATAAAACGATCATCTGTATCAAGTCTCCAGGTCGGTCCTAATGCTGACGGCTACGGGAACACGGAATTCTCCTTCTACCATGTATCTCGGGGTGTTCCTCTTACTCAAAATAATTGGGGGAACTTAGTGCATTTTATTGTCATTATTTCAACTCTATAGAACGCCCGTCTCCCCCTAACCTACTCTCCCCAATGAACACATACGTACAAAGAGAAAATTGGTCCCACCCTTAAGTATGGAAAACGAACAGGAGGCAAACTTTGGCTCCACAGTCCGAGCTCGGTCCCTGCTTGACTTCGGCCGTTCCCGCCCTCTGCCTGGTGTCAGGCGTCTCATCTGCAGAGACCTGGGGAGGCCGAGGTCACAAATCTTAAACCCCCTCCCCCACCACGACCCCTGCTGACTCCAAGCTGTCCCCAGGAGCCGTGAGAAGCCAGCAAACCCTAGGCCAGGCGGTCCTTGCCCGCCGGGGCCCAGAGCGTTCAGGGGCACCTACTCCTGCCCGTCATCCCTCTTGCTAAGGGTCTTATTTTGGAACAGCGTAAATGCGCTGGCTGGTCAGAGGAAGCCACGCAGCTTCCTGTACGCATGGGGGCAGGATTCACCGAGCAGAGAGAGGTCCTCCTGGCAGCCAGGCCTTGCGGGGCCCCGGCCACCTGCATTCAGACGGACAGTCAGACCCCTCCTGCCCAAGCGCAGGCGGAAGCTGCGTCCCTCTGCATTCTGCTGGGCCCGTCGCTCCCTCACGGCGCTCCTTTCCTGGACGCCCTGGTCCTTCCCCTCCTTTACCCCAGTTTAGCCCCACATCCTCTCCGTGGGTGCAGGGTCCTTCTGCAGACCATGAGGGCGAGGTCTGTGGCAAACCTGAGCGGTGTGCGTGAGGAAGTCACCCCACTTCCTCCTGAAAGGAGAGGTCCTGGAGGCCAGAGGACTCGGGGAGGAGTGAGGTGCTGGGGCTCCGCGGTGGAGCGGGGGCCGTCTATCACTCCACGTGCGGGGACAGAATCCGAAACCGTTAGGCTATTTCAGGGTCATGTGCGGATGCGGCAGGCTCTGGAGTGATGGAGAAATTGCGAGAATGTGACATTTAACTTATAACTGGTGTTGGGAGCTCATGGTCCCTGATCAACCCCCGCATGGGGCTGTCTCCAGCCTCCGAGAGATGCCAGGTGGGGCGGCAGGACCTGGACCACGGCTTGCCTTCTGTTGCCCAAAGCCGCTATGGTGACCCATTGCAGGCGCGGTTTCAAAAGGTGTTTGTGTTAAAAAAAAAAAAGAAAAGAAAAGTGTTTGCGGACTTGGATGGAAGAGAGCAGGTATAAGATATAGTCATGAATTCAGCCTCCGAACACCATTCTGAAGCAGCCACTGCGATGGGCCAGGCACACCGAGTGGCACGGGGCTCACAGGGAGCTAGAGTTAGGCTTCAGCTCACGGCATCTGGCTGCCCTGTGCACACAGAATCAGGGGGACTGTGTGAGGTGGTGCTGTAGCCACAGAGGAGCAGCGCGGACCACTGCTCAGAGTTCGGAGGAGGGAGAGTGTCCCTGAGCTCCAGGGGACAGGGCAGGGACAAGTCCACGGGCGGTGTTTGCCTAGAGACGGAGGGACAGGCTCCCAGAAGCAGAGCTGGGTCCCTCGGCGCTGCCTCCCGAGCCCTCGGGACCGAGAGAGGGGAGCCGCGGCCCAAGCCGTAGCTGCTCGCTTCGGAGCTGCCTTGTTTTCAAGTGCAAGTGCTTGAAGGTTCGGCTAATGAGCTTTCCTACTGTGGATGGCGGGGGGCCGGAGCCTCCGCCCTGGCCCCCAGCCCGAGTTATTTTTCTTTTAAATCAAGAAACAGGCTGTCCCACATCAGGTGGAGA
The DNA here is from genome assembly GCA_004026545.1 of Mormoops blainvillei. Classification (NCBI taxonomy): domain Eukaryota; kingdom Metazoa; phylum Chordata; class Mammalia; order Chiroptera; family Mormoopidae; genus Mormoops; species Mormoops blainvillei. The sequence continues at coordinate 57,770 of PVJD01006844.1, forward strand.
CCTGGGCGCCGCGCACAGCCTCACGCTGGAGAACATCTTTGCCTCGGGTGACAGATGGCCCCCTCACACTTTATCCCCAGACCTCTGGCCCCAGCGATGCTGCACAGATGACGCCCTCGCTGCCGGCACTCTGTCATCCCTTCCCACGGCTGCGGGGTGGGACTCGCGCCAGGGCCGCTTCGGAGTGACGGCGCGGGAGCGGAGAGCGCAGCGTGGGCTCCTGGGCGAGCTGCTCTCTCCCCCGCCCGGCCAGCGAGACTTGGGCAGCGCTTCTGAGCAAGCCCCTCCGTGCTCGGCGTCCACACCAGATCTCGGTGTTGTTTCCAGTTGACTCAGGTCCCGGCCTGCTTTGAGCTGACTTGAAATCTCAGCAAAGCACGACTGTTCTTGCAGAACGTGGTTACACGTGGAGGTGTGCTTGTGGGTGAGTGGGGGTTTGGAAGGGAAACGGTCCCTACTTTTGTGTGATTCTGCGTGTCAGGTTTATGTTCACCCTCCTGTTGTTTATTGTGCTTTTTTCACTTTTTTTTCACTTTGTGTTGCTCTTTGGAACCTAGCAGTTGAGAGCAGTGTCGATTTTAAGGCTCCAGAATCCTGCCTTTAGTGTAGACTTGCAGAAAAGAACTCAAGTTGTTGACTCAGGAGGCTGTTACAGTGTGAGAAAACCACCGAAGGACGTACAAACATTGTTCTTTCTCCCTCCTTAGTGACAGAAGTCCCAAGTCTAGTATGTTCCAGTTAAAACACCTTCTTCCCCAGAGTGCCCCTCAGCCTGGAGTGTCTACGGGACAAAGCTCTGACTAATGGGCCATACATGTGTGTCTGTGTGACTTTGGGGTTATGCCCGAGGATGGAGGGAAAGCCCTTGTCTCCTTCCTCCACCTCGACCCCCAGCTGTGAATGAGCTGCCCGGACCGCCAGGACGTGGGAGTCTTTGCTCTGACTGGAATGGTTTCCTTGGAACTTCTTGGTGAAATTTCATTCACCTGACCTGACCTTGTCTTGCTGCATAGTGTCAGGAGAGTTGTCTGAAAGGGGAATGGTTGGCAGAGAGGATTCCGGTCAGACCATCAAGGGAAGCTGCCCCGAAGGCTGCAGAGTTTAGGGTCTTGTCAGGCTGCCATCCCCCATCAGGCGAACCTTGCCTCGGGCCACCGTCTGAAAACCGTAGGTAACTTTTCCTCCACCCCATCGGCACTCCTGAGCATTGGTTTAAGTGACGAAGCCTCCATACATCCTCCGCGGGGAAGGGCAGACGGTCCTGCCCGTGGCCGTGAATGGCCGACTTCCGGTCCACCGCAGCGAATTGGGAGGTTCCAACAGACATGCGCGACGGGCTGTTCGCGAGGCTCACCTGGCAAGCTCACCTCACACCTTAGCCGGGTCGGATGCCTGCCTCTGGCGTGCGTCCTTGTCGCCCAAATGCCCGCTCTGGTCATGAAACGGCACGGTGCCATCAATTATAATTTTACTGCGGATAATTTGGTGAACCTTCATTATGACCCAGTTGTCTGCCTTTTGCTTCAGGGCAAAAAGACAGAACCATTCCTGATGTTCAACGGTCTGTCTTCCTCAGTTGGCATGACAAATACCCTAAAAGAAATTCAGGCTCAGAAATAGCTTCATTTAAGGGCGTTGTTAGGGATAATTTAGCTTCCCACTTCCAACTCTTCTTTTTAAAATCAAAAAAGAATTGTCACTGATTAATGAAGCCAGAGTCAGTGCTTTCTTATAAATACCCGGTGCTCAAATTTTACTAATAAATTGTACCCCGGGTCCATCCTTTTCCTCGGGGCCGATGAATGGCTCATGCAGCAGGGGTCTCCCGCAGCCTGGGGTTCCTCTACTTCCAGCTGACAGTGGTCACCTGGGTCCCTCTGATGGAGGAGAGGCTTTGCCCTCCGATGATACCCCCTATCCATCTTACCTGGAAAGCTTAATTGGCAAATAGAATTGTTAGTGCAGATGTTCCTTGTGAGATCTCTTCCCCAAAACTCCTGGGTTTCTCTCTATTTATCCTCAAATAATAGCTAACATGGGTACAGACTTACTGGTATTCTTTTGCTTAAATTAGACCTGGACGTGCACCGGGCAGTTAAAAGATCACAGGATCTGAAATGAAGTTTAATCTATAAAGTAGGAATAATAATAATAGTCCAGTTGAATGAGATCCCGGTAAAAAGAACTTAGAATGATGTATGTCACCCCACGAGTCACCATCACCGTACCATCACCCCCATCACCACCGCCACTGACACCACTGTCACCCCCATCACCCTCACCGCTGCCATCACCACCACTGTTGCCATCATCACCATCGTCATGAGTGAACACCGTCACCGCTGTCAACGTCACCATCGTCCCCATAGGATGGAGGGAGTGTTGACTGCAAATCCATTATGTGCGTCAGAAAGTCCCATACCAATGGCACTGGGACCATCCAATTCGGTCACAGGTATCTTTCCCCTCAACACTGAGTGACACCAGTCCTCCCTCCAAATCAGGCATCGAGAGCCTCCCTATTGAACTGTGCAAACCGCTCACATCACATTGTATCTTCTCTGCAGTGAGTAACGGGAAAGGAAGCGATGCCTGAACAACTCCTCTGTTATCATCGTTTGAAACAAACGCTTTAATTTCTCTTTAAAATATGCCTCTGTTTAGAAAGTCACAAATCTGGTTCGCCTAGTGAATTCAAAATCGGAAAGTGGCCCTGGCTGTTGTGGCTCAGTGGACTGAGCGCCGGCCTGCAAACCAAAGGGTCACGGGTTCGATTCCCAGTCGGGACACATGCCTGGGTTGCCGACCAGGCACCCAGTAGGAGGCGCACGAGAGGCAACCACACATGGATGTTTCTCTCCCTCTCTTTTTTTCCTTCCTTTCCTTCTCTAAAAATAAATAAATAAAATCTTTTAAAAAAATAAAAAACAAACAAAAAAATTAGAAAGTGAATTTGTTAGAAAAAAATGTCCTTAGCATGTTCAAAGGAGTATCCAAAATATTTGGGTGTCTGTTACATGAGAAATCACCAATTTTTAGTGATCAGGAGGATGTTGTTCTTGTTTTTGCTTTGCTAACCAAGGAGCTAGATAAACTCGATCTATTTTCTCCACCTCCCAGGGCCCCAGTGTCCCCTCACCTGTAACCCAAGGAGAGTGGGGACACATAGCTGCAGGGTTTTAGCCAGCTCCATTATTATACAATTCTGTCATTCCATGAACCGTGTTCACAGTCCACAGCCTCCGATGGAGTCACCTGTGTCCTAATGCCACAGTGACCCAGGTGCCCGCACCACAATTAAACCGGAGAGTGGCAGATAACGCCCAGCCAACAGAGCGCGGTGCCGGCCCAACAGGTGACTTTTATTGAGATGATTCTGTTATAGATTCTGCATTTAGAGCTGCGGGTGCATTAAAAAGAAAAGGGGGAAAGGCAACCCCACTATAGTACCAAAGAACTATGGGTGCACGAATGAAATGACATTACCACCCAGAATAAGTTTTGCAGTACCTATCACAACTTCACCTGAGGCTTCAGGTGGGGGAGCAAAGGAGAGCGTTTCATAGCAAACTTAAGCCATTTGTGGCAAAAGACCCCATGCCCGTGGCCCGTCTCAGCTCCAGACCTGCCGCCAAGACACTAGGGAAGGATCGCTGTTGCTCGGTCCGAGCCGGAGAAACCGCAGCGCTTGGCCGGGCACCTGCTCCTTGGCGCCCGGTGAATGTATAAGGCTCACCACTGAAGGGCAGCAAAAACGCACCTTGTGCTTTCGTTGACTCCAAACATATCTACTATTAATTTCTGCACTCAGTCTCTGTAACAGCCTGCCGGGGAGGAAAGCCACATCGCAGCCTGTGCACATAAACCTCAGAAAGTACTGATGAGAGAAGGAAAGCCGAAAAGCAGGACAGACTTGCAAAGGGACCACGGAAAGGCATGCCTCTGAATTGTTCGAGTTTAATACCATACTGCTGCTCTCAGAGAAACAAAACACATCGTAGGTATTTTAATTCCAGTCTGAAGTGTTCACGCAAATTCCACAAGGTTCTTAGTCAGCACCTTTAAAAATAATTTTCTGTTCTATCTTTGTTGAAACCAAATGCAAAGTGATCTATTTGCATGGCAATTTGTGACGGGTGAGGCTGGGCAAATCCACCATTTGAGGATAATTGTCTCAAGTGGCAACATGCTTGTATTTGTTAAAGCGGGTTAGCATTTTGAAAGCAATTCATCAGCTGCAGGAGAAACTAAAATGCGTGTCGATGAGTGAAACATTAACGTGGGCTCCGAAACTCTGCTTCTGGAAGAAAGCGCTGGAGGAGTTGCAGCGTCACTGGGACGCTGGGGAGAAAAGTGCACGTGTCTTGGCTGTTCAAATGTGACTCTAAAGGACCATGCGGACAACGACTCTCTCGCTCTCGCTCATCAGGTAGGTTTCCTTCAAAATTGCATTTTATTAGGGATTAAACACAGTACTCGGTGAACCTAAATTATTCTCCTAATTAATTACTGCTTCAAGCTGAATCACACAACACATGGCCAAGCAATTGAGTTTTGCAGTGAGGTAAAGAGAAGTTCGGTGATTTGCAGGCTCTAACCCACCCACAATGTCTGCCCGGTAAAGAGAAGATGCATCACGGCCTGTCCGAGCCTTTCAACCAAGACGGAACGTGTTGGATAATTGGGAGAATCTTCTGAGTCTGAATGAACTTACGTCATCGGCTGATCTGAAAGTTTGGTCTCACAGCGTCACAGGAGAAGAGAGTGTCCCCTTACCGCTGCACGCACCGTGTGTGTGTGGTCACGAGAACCCGGAGCCAGGACCCGCTGGGCTCTGCGGGCGGCCGAGCTACAGCGGGGAGGGCTTCACGCCTGACCTTCCACTACTTCTCCCCTCTGGGAACAGAGATTTGCTTTGTGGTCGCAATTCCAACTAACCTTCAAAAACACTGAAGACATTGTCAAGAGAGGGAAAAGGAACCCGTAGCTGGGGGGAAGATACTTGTTCTGTGTGTGTTGATCAAGGCATCACATGTAGAACACTCAATTCCTGTCTGTGAGGAAGCAAGGAGCTGGGTGCCCCGCCAGGAGAGGGTCTGGGAAGAGCAGGAGGAGGCTCCAGAGGAAGCCGGGTCCTCATCGTGAAAGTCATCATGGGTCTGGAGCCTTGGCTTGGTTCTGAGTGAGACGGAAACCACGGGGCGGTGTTGGGCAGGAAGGCGACTGGGTCTGACTTAAATTTTTAAGAGGGTCGCTCACTGTGTTAAGACAAGGATGACAGCCTAGCAGGGGAGGGAGGTGCCTTGGACCGGAGCCTTTGGGGGAGGGTAGCCCAGCATTGCTGAGTCCTGGCTGGGGGCATTTTCAGGGACAGGATCTTCTGACGGATTCAACTCATATCCTGAAAGAAATAAAGGATCAAGGTGACTACTAGGTTTTCGGCCCAAGCACCTAGAAGAGCAGAGTTGCAGCAACCAGGATGGGGGCCGACCCCAGTGGAACAGGTTTTGGGATCTGGGTATGTTAAAAGTAGAGAGAGAACGGGAGCTTTGGAGCAGGCGGTCAGGTGGGTGAGGCCCATGGGCCCGTTACAGAACTGGGAGGGTGGTCTAGCTTTTGATTGACACTGAAGACCCCAGAGTGGCTGGTCTCACTGAGGCACAGGGATAGAGAGAGGGGATTAAGGATTGAGGACTGAGCCCTGGGCATTCAGTGACTAAGAGACTGGGGAGACAGAACGTAACCGCGTGTACAGCACAGTGTCATGGAGACTAGATGTAAGTCCGCCCAGGGGGAGGCCGTTACAACTGCGCCTCGTGCCCTGGGTGAGCCAAGGTCGAGAGCTGATCTTCGGACATGTCAGTGAAGGCCATCAGCGTTCTTTATAATACATGTTTCAGTGGAGTGGTGAGACCACGCACGGAGCAGTGGGTCCCCAAGAGGCTGAGAGCTCCAGCATCGAGGAGAGTGTGGGACGTTACTCTGGGCAGAGTTTACTGAGCTGTGGTGGCCTTATCCAAGCAGGACAGTGACATGGAAGCTTCCGTTCTGTCAAAGGCCCACAAAAGGATGTCAGGGCAGCAGGAAGAACCACTAACAGCTGGTTACAACAGTACGGAGAGAAACCTTTTCCGTAGGTACTTCTCCGTAAGGGAGCAGACAAGAGGAAAAAGCTTGATCGAGAGAAAATGTTCTTTCTGTTTATAAACTGGGACAAATAACATATATTTGTATCAATGGGAATGATCCAGTGGGAAAAATAGGGTGAAGGAAGAGGGGGAGGAGAAGAGCCCAAGTGGTCGTCCTTGGTAGGAGAGGTGACTGGTGTGTGCGCTTGGTAAGGTAGCCGTAATGGAGGGCGTGGGAAGGCTCCGCCCACAGGAATGAGAGGGGAGTCGGAGAAGGAGGCTCTGCCGTAGGCTGTGTGGCGAATTTGGTGCCAGTGGCCGTGGAAGTGCTCTTCTGACAGCTGCACTTACACCAGTAAAAGATTAAGCAAAGTCATTAATTGACGGCAAGGATGAAAACAAAGATCTTGGGGGTAGGAGAAAGGAGAATGTAGGCGGCAGGTCATCTAGAAGTGGAGAGACTAGGAAAACACGTTCCCAGGGCCAGGCAGCAATAATGGGCCCACTTGAACTGCTCGGCATGGATTTTCACTTGACCGTCTGCTTTTCTCCAAAAATGTTTTGGTGTGTGAGTGTGGGGCACGGAGGAGGTCGAGAACTCCACTCACCCAGGCTGTGGTTTCGCCAAACTAGGGCGACAAAACAAGAACAGGGTGCAGTTGATGACGAATGAATGCGAGGGATTTACTCTAGGGATTGATGGTGGAATTTTCGATGGTAAGGAAGGAAGGATGCCAAGCCGAGGGGCCGAGGGAGGCTGGAAAGATGACAGGGTCAGCGGACTGGGGGTCACGTTGGGATGAAGAGGTCATTGGCGTTGAGATTCTAGAGGACATGAGGAAAGGTACGAGGCACTTGCCAAAGTTTGGGACCCTTGACTCCGGCTACGAGGGAGCTTTGCCTGTTGTTAAGAGCATGTTCTTGGGTATAATTACAGGCGTGGGTGGCTGGGGTCCCGTGGACCACAGATCCTGGAGTTACAGGAGGCCCAGGAAATGGTTTGCCAGGGTATTGACAGAATCATCTCCAAATCACCAATAGTTAGGCCAAACATGTTGTGGGAAAGAGTGGGAGTGGGCCGGAGCCAAACTCGTTGAGGAGCGAGCACTGCCTAGCCGATACATTTGATCCTGTTGCCTGAAGTTTGCAACAGGTACTTTTTATCACTTCTTTTTTTGGAAACTGAGTATAGTTCAGCTTCGGTTTTTATTCTTTTCCACTGCAGTTCACATTCAATATACAAGTGAGGCATCATGGTTAGACTATCACATGCTTGGTCCTTTTTCTCAAATCTGCTTTGTTTTCCCTCTCACCTACTTCCCCCCTTGGCCATCTCTCCATCCCAAGGCCTGTGTGTAACTGCCTCCTACCTGGATTTGGTCTTCATGCACCCAGATGCTCCCTGCCCAAGTCCCCTCCTCCTGGAGCCATCAGAGGAGCTAACCTCACGTGCAGACCTGATCTGCTCACCCTACTGTTCGGCCACCCGTTTTAATGACACCCACCACCTGTGGGAGAGGGCTCGGCTCATCAGCCCGGAACGGGAGGTCTTCCGGGGCCTGCAGGCATCCTGCTTTCTCACCTTCCTCTCTGGGACGTCACCTTTTAGGAGCAGAGAGCTGCTCAGGCATTTCTGCTGCCAGTATGTTCCGGGTGACAGGATTTCGCCTTTTCTACGGGGGGCCTGCCTCCCCTCCTTCGGCACCATGCTCAAGTCTCTGTCCAGCCACAGTCAGCTCATCCTTCACGTCCCCACTCAAGGGTCCCATTTGCTAGGAGGCGCTCAAAGCTCGGGCGCTTGACACATCACAGCGTGGGTGTGATTTCTTGACTGAGCTTGGAGGATCTGTGGAATGGAGAAAAAGTTAAATAACTGGCCTTTTTTTCAACTTTGTGGGAATTCAGAACCCCTAGCAAATAAGACCCTTTAAACCAATAGCACTTTTATATGTATTTTTTATTTGAAAGCAAGTGAAAAGGATGTAAGAGTCCAGCAGTATTTTATAATGTTCTCCTAAGTCCGGGGCGAGCCAGGCATGCGAGGCCTCAGCGTTCAAACAGGCCGCCTGGCCGGGGGCTGCTCGGAGTGTCCACGCGGCACCAGGCCCCGCGCCGTCGCAGGGCCGGAGCACGGGCTTCCTCTCCGCAGCGAGGCGAGGAGTTCGCCCCAGAATTCGAACCAGCCACAGGCAGGGCGCGCTGCTCGGCTCGGCTGAGATGGTTTTTGTAACCAGAACGTGACTTGCGACTCTCTGTAGGCCGTTTTATACCCCAGCAGCAACTCTTTATCCTGGCATTTTGAATCGTATCAGCCCCTTTTTTCATGTCATCAGTGGGGAGACTGAGGCACAGTGTGAGTGCAGTGACCTGCCTCAGTCACACGAGCTCCCTCCCGTCATGCCGGCCCTTGGAACTATTTTTTAGATCCATCTTTGGCTTATTCATTTGACTTTTAGCTTTCTTTTAAAAACCGCAGCTTGCTCCTCCCCCATGGTGCTCTTCAGGTGTGTCTTTCTCGGAGAGTTTTTTTCCCTCCCTCTCGGTGGAGAGGCATCAGCCTGTGTTGTAGTATTATTATTTAAATGTTTATCGTCTGCCATTTTCCACACACCAAGTCCCCGGCAGCGTGGAGTCAGACGGCCCCACACAGGTAGCGTCTGCTCCATCTGGTCCGTGACTTGCCGCCGGCAGTCCCCTGTATGGTGTGGCAGCTGACGGTCCATCTGGTCTCAGGTGTAGCCCCAGGTGGAGCAGATTGCGGCCCGCCAGGCTGCGGGCCCAGAGGCGCGATCGCTGCCAGGAGGCGCACGTCGGAGCGAGGTGGCCACCGCTGTGCCAGAATCCGAGGGCAGAAGGTGTTCTTGGCCTCCGGCACGGGCTGGCCTTCCAGGACCGGTCGGGGACCAAGAAGCCGTACTGAATCGCAAATGTCAATGCCACAGCCACATCCAGGAAACTTACTCCTCTCCTCACCTGCTGTCAGCTCCACAGAGTCAGGTGAAGGATTCGAGTGGCTGCGCCAGGACGCTGGAAAGTGCAGGGAAGGAAGGGAGGTGGCCGTGTCTCGGAGCGGGGGTACCGTGAGTCCACTCTTCTCTTCAGATGTGGCGCTTTGTTCGAGACGTCCGTTCTTCGCTTCATGTCTAAGGAGATACTATTCCTAAAGGGAATGTAGGAACTTAGAGTTCTTGAAGTTTTGTCTGGGCTTTATCAATAAACTGCACACGTAGCATAAGTTGGGCTCATTAATCCTTGAAAGCAAAGAATTCCATCTGCATGTTAAGGTTTTGCATCCGCGGCAGTGAAGGGTCACGAAAGAGGTACCTCACAACATTTTCAATATGAGCTGGTCACCACCACCCCAGCCCCACCTGCCTCTCGGGGACCTCTGGCTCTCCTGCCGCGCCGCTCTGCTGAGGAGGCCGCGTTGGAGCTTCTGACCAATGAGATTTCTGACTGGGGATGCTAAAAAGCATCTGGCTTTCGCATGCCACATACACCTCTGAGTTTTCTAAAGTTGTTTTAAAAAGTCCTTCACGAGGCCTGAGGACAACTTCATAATGAAGCTTCCAAGGGGACTCAAGGAGTTGCAGTATATTTTTTATGTGAAAATGGTTAGTCTTTTTCAGAATGCTTTAGAGTTTAGGGGCGTTCCCCAAGACAAAGGACTAATTCAGGTGTACGTATTTGTGAGCCCTGAAAGATGGACAAATGGGAGAACTTTAGAGAGTCTTTGGTGTTTATATGCATCACAAGTATATTAAAGAGTATATTTCATTGCCCAACACCCAAAAAGTCATGTAAACTCACAGAGGCAGACCTGTTTGCACTGGGGAAGCACCGTCTCAATTTGACCAATAGCCAACATCTGGGACTATTAGGAGGACACTTGAATTGCTTTCATTCTATACTCCTCAGTGGACAGAAAAAAGGCGCATTAAGCCACCCAAATATTTAGCGGTGACTAATGGGAGGGCTGAACTCAAGGAGCAAGTTTCGGAAATGACACAGTGAGAAGGTTGCATGAGGAATGTGCACTATTGGAAGCATGGATGAGATCTTTTGGTCATAAACAGTGCAGAATTATGAAGTTACAGTCATAAAGCAAAACGTAAGAGAAACAATTATAGGAAAATAGAATAGTCACCATTTTTATATCGGCCCCTCGATCGACGGCTGGGGGAACAGGCTCAGAGATGAGCGACACTTGACCTGTCTGCATGACCAGCAAGCAGGGCAGCGGGGACGTGAAGCCGGGCCTGTCTCTCACACCTGAGGTCTCCACGCACGCAAGCAGTCTCCCCTGCCACGGCGGGCAGAGCTAGCCTGTCGATGTCACGAAGCGAGGAAGGGCCCTGGCAGCCCATCGGGGTGCTCTGACGAGTGCTGGACTCCTGAGATCACTGGTTGGATACAAGCTGACCACCAAGGGAGAAGTCTTTACAGAAAGTTGAAGTAGAACTGAAAAAAAAGGTATCAGTTGAGTTGTGAAGCTAGTTTTTAAAATGAATATCCTACCATTACCATTAAATATAATTAAAACTGTTGGATGTGGTCGTGCCTGTCGGTCACTCTGTCCACAGCTGGCCCTGAGGAGGACTCCAGGCGTCAGTGTGGTGCACACACATGTCCTGGACATGACACCTGGGGACCCCAGTCACAGAGGCGGACACAGCTGGTTTGTGAGCAGGACGTGTTTATGGGGACAGAGTGGACTTTCTGTGTCAAGCAGTCAGACTCTGGGGTCCCAGCCCCTCATGCGCACTGGGCGCTGGTCACTCGGGATGCTCTGTTTCTTTGTGCCTCCTGGTGCCCTTAGATCTCCTCTCTGGAACTCCGGGAGAGGGCGGCTCAGACTCCTGCGCAGGTGCCACCTCGTGTCCCCTCCTGGGCTTCTCCCGGACCCCATCTGCATGCTGCATGGGGTGGGGGGAGAAGTGCTTTTCCCTTTGCTGGCCCCACAGGCTGGTGACACACCGCGACAGAGGTCTGGAGGCACCTACTGAACCTGAGGACAAGGCAGATGCGGGGCGAGAAGCAACGTGAAAAAATCCTGCGACATCAAGAGTGAGCACCAACGTCAACTGTGAACTTGAGGTGACAGTGACCTGCCCAGTCAACATAGGTTCATCAGTTCTTGCAGCGGCAGCTTTGGGTGGGGATGTTGACAATGGGGGGTGTTGACAATGGGAGAGGCTGCTTGTGTGGGGGGGTTGCCAGGAGTATGTGGGACACCTCTGTACTCTCCCCTCAATTCCACTGCAAGCCTAAAACTGCTCCAAAGCTATGGTCTGAAAACAAAATCAACCCAGGGGTCATTATGTAATCACAGCTTTGGACTCCAATGGTAGGAGGAACTGGGTTAAACAGCAGCAGTTTTAAACATGGTAGTTTTACGGTATTACCGAGGAATTAAATGGGAATTAAGATCAAGCAAGAATAAAGAAAGAAAAGAAATGAAGATTAAATATAAGTCTATCCTCCTCAGTAGGGAGTTTCTTGATGTAGAAGAGAATGCTGAGGATGCCAGAGGACTGGTTTTCAAGCAGCTACTTCGAAATGGGTCAGATAACTCATTTTAAATGTCAACCTGCCGGTCTGGTCAGGTGGACATTAAACATTTCATTCTACTCGAAATATCTCACAATGTGGTCCCAGATCGTCCCAGACACTGAACACATTCAGGTGAGAACCTCCTGTTTCGTCCTAGGGGTCACTGGCCTGTGAGGCCGCTGTCCCCAAGCTGTAGGCTGTCAGGTGGTCAGGATGCTTCCTGACACCCCTTCTCTCTGCCTCCCTGCACTCAGCAGCGAAGAACTCCGATTTCAAGCCCCCCAGCCAACCAGCCCCTTGCGAACTTTCACTGTGCACCCGCCTCGTGCGGCCCTGGTGCTGGAGCGCTTGACCTCCATCCAGCCCCCTGTCTCTGGTTTTATTAAACTGCCCGAGATGGGCTCTTTTACACTCTGGGGCCTTAGCTGCGCCTACTTCCTGCCTTCTCACACGTCCCTGAGTACCGGCATCTTCCCTGTGGGCCGCCCTCAGCCCAGAATCCAGCACGATATTCTCAATATTCGTAGTACGGCCCACTCTGCAACTAAAATAGTCCTTACAATGCCCAAGATATAGCATCTGCTTCCAAAGCAGCATGTGTGTTTGAAACCCATCTGAAAACACATTTTCCTTCGCTTTCTCTGCCTGTGTCCACAAGGTGGATATTCCAGCCCACTTATTGTGTGGCGTCCTTCTGTGAGGAGGCACTGGGGACACCATTCCCATAGACACTCTCCTGGAGACCCCGCTGCTTTATAGTTTTGCACTGTCGCCGAGTCCCACCGTGGCTAAGGCTCTATTGGCTTGGACACACTGTGAACAGCACAGAAGCCAGCTGTTTGGGGAGGGGCGTGTGACCACTCCGCCTCTTCAGACAAAGGGCCCCGCCAGGAGCTGTGTTATCAAAGTTTTGCAGACAGGGATGGCGGAGGTGGTCCTGCGTGGGGACCACTGAGGAAAGAGGCTGAAGCCTATGACCTGGGCTCGGTGGCCCTGGGCTTCTGGTGACATTGGCTGCGGTGGGAGTCCTCAGTGAGGTCAGAGGGTGGCATCTCTTCTCATAAGTGTCGGAGAACAGCAGAGTCGTGACTGGATATAAAGAGAAAATTCTGGAACAGGAACAAAAAAGAGAGGGAGAGGAGGAGCTGTAGGGAAAGGGAGACCTGAAGGAAGGAACAAGCAGGGCTCCGTGTCGTTGGAACCCACCGAAAGGCTCCGGGGTGAGAACTTCCTGTTTACCGTGCAGGTGCCCAGGGACCGTCATGAACAGAGGTGCGGAGTTGCCGGCGCCATTATTGATTGCTTATGCCTTTCCTCGCCTCCTCTTCAGGGCTCCAGTTCTGAGATCGAGAAGAGGAATCGCCCACCTGCCACCCCAGGAGAGGCCTTTCCTGGGCACGCTGTGCTGTCACTGAGAGCACACTAGCTTCCCACGCCTGGCAGGGGTCGATCCTCTGTTCACCTTGGAATCCAGGCCCGGTGGGTGCACCCGTGCACCACGTAGGCGTTAGGGAGCGTCAGGTCAACTTCCACATGGATATTCTGAATGGAGAGCTCTTAGAAATGCTGTGGTTTGAGTTGCCCATGTGCGGGAGAGTCCAGGAGCCAGAGAGGACCCAAGGTCAGAGGGAACGGAGCCCGTGTGTGATGTGCATTTCAAGGTAGGAAAACCCAGAATGCAAAGGGTGCTTTATAAAAGTCCCAAATGGAACGGTAACGGTAACCCCAAACCTCTCCTAGCAAGAGCCACAGGCGGAACAAGACACGTAACAGAAGGTGTATTCATGTGTCAGATATTATTTTCATAACCGAGGCAAAATTAATCTGACTTAAGGAACTCGAGAACAGAATACTGAAAAGAAATCTTGAAATGAGAGGCAGATTTTTTACTGTAGACCTTTTGAACTCCCTCGAGCTCTTCCTAAAGATGTCCTGCAGGGGCATTACAGGCACTGGGGCAAGAGCTGTCACTTGGATCTTTTACTGGGTGTCGAGCCCAGGACCCCAAGCGCATGAGCGGTCCGCGTGTGCGTAGCTCCCCCAGGGCCAGCTGTCCTCACCGCACGCTGGGACGCACACGTGGGCACGCACATGCATGCCCTCACCTGGCACAAACCAGGTGCTCGGTAAGCTTTTAAACGGAGGGAATCACTCACTTTATAAATACTATTGGGCAGTTCCCCTGGGAGAGCACCAGGCTGGGGTTTGCACAGGAAGATGAGACATTTGCCCTCAAGGGAACGAGGACATGTTTCCTCTTCATACATTTCCGTGAAGTGCGAGAGGCAAAGGGTAGGAGGGGTGTCCCCTAGGGGGAGGGAGCTGAGCCTGCTCAGAAAGACCAGAGAGTCTGTGCGGATGAAGCCCCCTCGTTACATTCTAATTCCTACAATCGAAAACTTGCAGGTAGACCAAGGGTCAATACCATCCAACTGCGGACGCAGGACACAGAACCTGTCCTGCTGTATCCTGAGGGTTAACATATTGTTCCTGCTCTACATTAACCTCAACCCCCGGAAGCCAGGGACCGTGTAGCCCCCGGCCGTCTCCTTTAGCCCGGAATTCAGAACAATGCCTGGCGAACAGCCGGTGCCCAGCAGAGCTTGCTGGGATAGGCAGCAACCAAGGAATGGCCCCAAGTGACTGTCAAATTCCTCTTAGCTCATTTTAAATACCTGGCATTTAACCCAATCTTCCCACATATGGTTTATCTACAGTTGGGGGTAAAAAATCAAAAAATTGTGCTTAAGTTACTTAAATTTCCAAGAAGAGAACAGATGGCGATTTGAAATAGTTATGGGAGAAAATTAATGGGAAAGAAGACAATGGTAAGAAAAAGCAATGCTTTCTCTGTGGGTATAAATCAGGAGAGGGCGTCGGAGGGACCTACTCCACTTGGGACCCACCATCTCCCTGCAACCAACCCACAAGCTGTAGCCAAGGGCTCTGTGACACTCAGTGACATTCACGCCAACTGGCAAAGAGACTGTGACAAGCAGGCCTATTTTAAGTGGCAGTTGAATTGAATTCATGTCAAGAAAAGAAAAAGGTTGGAGGGGGGTGAGAGAAGGAGAGAGAGAGAAGCTTTTAAGGGGGCTCTGCCATGAAGAACGCCAGCAAAATGTCCGGGACACCCTGCTGCGCCTTGCTGGGGACTGTGGGGCAGGAGGGGTGACAGTCGGTCCAGGAGTTGTTGGGAGACAAACACCGCTGCTCCCGTGGTGGTCCCACAGCCTCACACTCTGCGTGGGTTTCTTCAGAAGCTGGCAGAGCCAGAGAGCAGGGGCATTCGGTGGTCCTGGGGTGCTGTGCGGCCTCAGAGGTGGCCTGAGCAACTCGGGAACCCTCAGCTCATGGACACTTTCGCACACCAGATAAGGACCGTCGTTGCCCGGCAGCTGGGTGTGCATGTATGTGTGTGTGCCTGTGTGTGTGTGTCGTGCGCATGCGTGTTTGTGGGGAGAGCCGGTGGGGAGGCAGAGGTGAGACTTCAGAGAAATGTCTGAGCATGGCCCTCTGCTAGCAGCTTCCGTTGGCTGAGCCCTGCGTAGGGATCAGGGGTTGCAGTGTGGTTTGAAAACCTCACCATTTCTCAAGTTTGGAGAAATTTCAAAAGTTCAGGGGAGGAAACAGTAAACAGAAATAATAGATAAAAGTTAAATTTATGTGTAATATGTTTCAGAGATATAGCAGAAGATATACGTAGCCCGTCCTACAATTCACATTAGATAGTTCTGAAATTTTTTCAAATATCCTCACAATACGGAAATTTCAGAACAGCAAGCAGGAGGATAAGCCAGGGTCATTCTCCAGCGTTCTCTTTGTTACCAGCCTGCTCGGCAGACGTGGGAATCCTCCTGGGAAAGCCTTGGTTTGCAGGAGGGCAGACAGGGCAATGGCAGGTGGCAAGGGGGTCCCCTCTTCCGGACATCAGTCTGTCTTGGCGTTTAGTGCCAGTTTCCGGAGTTGTCGGAGCCCCCACTCTGAGTCTGCGGGCTCAGCCTGGGTGCAGACAGGCTAACTGGGTATGCTGGTGAGCTTCACGTGTCAGTATTTCACTGGACAAACATCGTTTCTGGGTGTGTCTGTAAGGGTGAGGTTCCATCAGCATGAGAAGCAGCAGACGAGTCAAGATGGTGGCCCTTGTCAATGTGGGTGAGCACCGTGCCCTCTGTTGAAGACTTGGATGGAGTGGACAGGGAAGGAAGGGCAGCTTCTCCAACTGAGCTGACACATAGGCCCCGTCCAGCCCTCCGACACCTCGGGAGCCTTTAGACAGCCCAGGACTTACACCGGCGGCTCCCCTGGTTCTCAGACCTCAGGACGGATCGAACCACGCCAACCCCCGCCCCCAGGGTCACCCACCGCAGAGGACAGATCATGGGACTCTTTAGCCTCTAACTGTGTCACCCAATTCCTATAATGAACCTTTCTCTATTTATCTATACCAATATATCGATAACGTCTCTACTGTCTGTAATAGCTATTTGATCTATTCTACCTCCACCTGCACCCCACCCCCACCTCCATCCCCGTCTCGGTCTCCTTGGTCTGCTCACCCATACTGGCCACGGTGGGCAAAGCCAGGGAGGCCGTCCCCTCCTTGGCCTGGCCATGGGCCGCCTCCTGCGACCCTCCCCGACCACCTGTGCCCCCTGCCTTCCACGACCCCCGACACTCACAGTCGTTCATGGGGAGTCATTGGTTAATAAGCGTAAAGGGCACCCGCTGTGTTCACAGCCTGCCGCGAGCGCCCCAGGACTCTCAGCACCCCCACTCCCTCGGCCCCTGAGAGCAGGACCACATCTCCCACGGGATGCTTCATGTGCGTCACAGGTCGCCTGTCCCCTTTGCTTCAGTTTCTCTGAATAGTGCTCGCCAGTGCTCTCACTTCTTTCCAGTTTCCTGTGAGAGGAAGGGGCAGGGGGGACGGGGAGGCTGGGGCCCGGGGTAGGTGCTTCACAGCAGGTGGCCTGTCACTTCTTCGAGTTGGTCGGGAGAAGGCATTCTCAACACCCCTCCTGGGCGGCAGGTGGACATCTGCGTTCTCCGTCAGAGGGGAGACCCGGGAACGGGCCCCCTGTGCCTCCTCACAGCTTAGGGAGACGGTGACATTATTCAAGAAAAAGGGCCCCCACGAGATCTCAAGACTTAATACCCACCCCTTCATTTTTGTATTTAGAATAAACCCAAATGCGTACGTAACCCATGAGGCTGAAGACATCGCATTGTTATTGATTTTTTAAGTGTGTTCACTACTCAGCTTCTAAATCCATTACAGAGAGCAAATACATATTTAAATATTTATTATTATCCGAGACTGTGGTCATACACTTCCTTATCCGCCCACACCCATCTGCTCCATGATTGACTGAACAGATGGGAGTTGCACCCGGTTCTAAAAGCCAGGAGACAGGGCTGTGCGCTTTCACCGAAGGAAACCGTGGAGCTGAGGCAGAGAGAGAGAGGCTTCCCGCCGCTTCTCCCAGGCCTCCCTCGTGAGTGAGCCCGGGGGCCGGGGCGGTTGATGCCGCATCAAAGCCGCAAGGAGAGCGGCGACGACTGAGTTATCACACCTTCCCCTTGGGGTCTCTGCTCCATTTGGCAGCATTGCCAAGCTAGAAATCCTGTCGCTACGCTAGTCCCCCCGCTTCCTTCCGCCCGCCGTCGTAGCCTGCTCATCCGGTCGTAGTCACTCCCCAGTCTGCAGTGAGGTTGGCTGTGCCCCCCTCGCCACCTCCCCTGCCGGACCTCCAGCGCCTCTCTCCGCTTCTTTCCCAAGTCTCTGAATTTCTGCAAAACAAGCAGGGGAACGCAGGAGGGGCCTGGGGCAGAGCGGAAGGGCAGGGAAGGGCTCGGCCACACTGGGAAGGCCACACAGGCTTGGGGAACAGGCAGTGCGGCCCACTTCTCATACCTGTCCTGTGACACCGTGCGGACAAAATGCAATGGGCTAACGAGAGCCACTGGAGGTTTGTTGAGACGACAGGAATCACATGATTGTGTCGCTGTCTTGGAGAGATGATGCCGCTGAGGAAGCAGCGAGGAGTGGAGGGGGTTGGTAGTCACGAGGTCAGCCGAGCCACGCCGGGAAGCCGAGCCACGTGAGGGCAGGCGCGCACGGACAGCGGGTGAAGCAGGACAGGGTGCCCCTTACAGCGGAGGCCCGGGTGGAATGAATGCAGGAGCGTGGCGAGGCTGACTACCAGTGTCCTTGCTTGGCCGATGGGACAGAGCTAAAGACAATGCATGTGCCCAGAGACGAGCGGGAGAGTGACAGGAGGGATGATGAGGGGTTCAAACGGCCGTGGTCGAATCACACATGGGATTCTCCGACCAACAACGCTGAGTGAGCAATAGATCATTAATATAATGTCAATTTTATTGATTAAGCTATAGTCATCTTATCTGCTGAAGTTAAAAATGAGCCTAACTTTTACCCAGGAAACCTACCTTTAGTCATCCCACCTGTTCAGAAATACACTCACATGTGCAGAAGAGATGCAGGCTGATTTTACTGAGGCATGGCAGTAATACAGAGAATTGGAAATAAACTTATTGTACATGAACAAAGGGATGAGTGAGTAAAAAGTGAAACGTGGGCCCTGGCTGGGCTGCTCAGGTGGTCGGTGCATCGTCCCGCACACCAAAGTGCTGTGGGCTCGATCCCCGGTCGGAGCGTATACGGAGGCCACTGATCGACGCTTCTCTCTCACATCGACGTTTCTCTCTCTCCCTCTCCCCCACTCCCTCCCTCTTCCTCTAAAATCAATAAGCACATCCTCAGGTGAGGATTTAAAAAATTTAATCGCGAATAAATGAATAAATAAATGCTAGTCCCTTAATATGATGAAATGGTATATGCCACGAACAATGCAACGGCGGGCAGGCGAATGTTCTACAATAAGATCCCCGGGTTGGGGTGTGGAGAGGTTCTGGTTTGTAGCCTTTTTAGTTTCCAGTGGCAGAAATAGTCCCTTCATGCCCAATTTTAACCCACGAAGGGGTCTCCGCTGAACACGGAATTGAACGAAGATGCACAGAGGCTTTCGCCAGCCAGGGCGAGCCCGCTCAGCACGTGCCTGGGAATGAAGTGCGTCTTTTTATATCAGCATAGATGATTCTCAAAATAGCAATGTTAAATGAAAAATGCAAAGTTGTAGAAAGACGATTTCGGTGTGATAACGTTTCAGGGAATGAGGTTTAGATGAGAGCAGGAGGTTGGGACCCCCACGGTGGGATCTTTACAAGAAGGGACCGGAGAGCATCGTTCGCCTCTCTCCCCCTCCGCCCCGTGAGGATGCAGAGGGGAGACGGCCACCTGCACCCCAGGAAAAGGGCCCTCACCAAACCCCAACCCTGACAACACCTTGCTCTTGGTCCTTGAGCCTACAGAACTGTGAGAAATAAAACCCTTCTGTTTAAGCTGTTTGATCTACGGTATTTCGTCACAGCAGCCCGAGCTAAAACCAATGGATCGTGTTAGAGAGAGAGGGTTGAGAAACGCCCAAAGCCAACCTCCGAAGACCTACAGATCAGGACAATCTAATTAATGGCCTTGATGATGTCTTCATAAAGGTCGACCCTCAGAGCGAGAAGCATTATGTTTATTTTATTTCAGGGGGTACAAACGGTTTGTCTCTTACATACAAATGATCCCAGTAATTAGAGAAGGTTACCCGGTAGATCAGCAGCTCTGAACATTTGCTCAGAAGACACCTGGACTGTCCCTTTTATAAGACGTGTGAAGATCTAGTCACTTAGGTAGCACAGTGCTGGACTGCGTGCAGCAGAAACAGGGTCAGCCTTCCCACTGGCACGGCTGGACATGGTGGAAGGGCTGGAAAGGAAGAAATTAGTTTAAGAAGGGGAAAATGCACAAGGAGATATTTCAGTGTGTACCCTCACCCCCGATATACTTTAGCGGGAGGTCACTGACAGGCAGTGGCTGACACTCCAGTAGCTCACAGCCACCCCGCGTACTTCTTCCTCTTCTGCATCACGATCACCAAACGGCAGGGGTCCTGTCTGGAAACCCCGCTCTGCCTCCATGTCACCCATGACAGTTTGCTCCCACGTAGGAAGCCTAGAGCCCTCTGTCCTCAGGCAGCCGTCCATCGCAGCTGGTGAAAATGCATCCTACTGGACTCCCTATCTCCCGTTCCTCAGTGCTGGACAGGTGGAAGCCCCGCACTTGAACTCGTGCCGAACAGGATACATGAGCCAAGTAGAGGGAGGGTCTCAAAGCTTCAGGGAAGAGTCAAGGGCAACTTCCTTCTCACAGAGAAGCAAAATCACTCTCCTGACTCATTATTATTTAGCGTGGCGGAATTCGATGTAATCCAGGGGGGTCCACCCTTTTGGCGTCTCTGGGCCACCATGGAAGAAGAAGCGTTATCTTGGGCCACACATTAAATACACAAACACTAACAAAAACCAATGAGCAAAGAAAAGGTTTTAAGTAAATTTACAATTTTGCGTTGGGCTGCATTCAGCTGGACTGCCTATGTCCCATAGTAAATTGGCACCTATTAGATAATAAATAATCCATAGTTAACACTAACTACCGAGGCAAAGATAAACATGCAATTTTTATCCGATAGCCAGAATGAAATACAGGCGACATCAGAGGTACCACAAATGAACTTGGGAAAACAGTAATTGTAACGTCGGGGGTTGGGAAGGCCCTTGGAAGAGGCAGCAGTTGCTCAACCTGGAGAAGACCAGGGGCATTTCTTGGGCGGGGGCGGGGGAAGGGCGAGACGTTCCAGGGATGTTATGTTACCGCTGCCCGGAGCTGAAGCGTTCTTCTTGAACTTAAACTTGGACTTTGGAAGGACATAGAGAAAAACACCACTTAATCCCGGCAATGCAGTGGAAAAAAACAACAGCAGTTGAGCCAGTGGCTTGGCAAGGAGAAGGCCAGATAACCAGCGGACCCGCCCAGTTTTATTCCGCTTCTCAAGCTCCTACGTTGGTGCTGTGCGCACTCAGGCGTGATCCGCTGCCCAAGGTCTTTTGTGCCAAGGAGCAGGAGGCTTCCCTGTGCGGGAGTAAAACAAATCCGGGGGGTGGGGGGCCCGTGTGAGGGCGGCCTGGGATACTAGAAAGAGGCAACACAATGGAGAGGAATGGCCATTCAGAGACGGAATACGGTCCATTGTTCACCGTTTTCAGTCAAGTGGGCGGAAAGTATTGGGATTGTCTTTGCCAGCAGGGCGCACACTGGTGGGTCGGCGATGCCGCTGCTACCTGAACAGATGCTGAAAGCATCTTCAGCCTCTTCATTTTTCCAACCGGGCAGAACGTTCAGCACGAACTTTTAAATGTAGAGGCGCCTCACGTGGCCAAGCTGCCGGAAGCTGCGGCAGGGAAGGGGCGGGGCGGGGGGCGCAGCGAAGGTTTGCGGTGATGAAATAAGCCGAGAGGCCACGTCTTCTTCAGGAAAGGGGCGATGGTGGCCCTGGCAGGTGGCGGTCAGAAGTGGTGGGGATCGCTTTTTGTGATAGATAGCTATATCTGGGCTATTTGGGTGGAGAAATCAAAGTTAAGGCTTGACACGGTGATATTCCCAGGGGCGAGCGGGATCTCTTAAAAATATTTTTTTCCAGTTAACGATTCTGATCAAGACAACTGTAACCATTGCATTGTAATACATGCCCTATTTTAGAGTTCTTTACAAACAGTATGATAAACTGAAAATGTAATAGGATGTATCGATGTGGTAGGTAAGTCCTTTCTGTTTCTTTCCTGCCCACGATCCTTAATAATAAAACCAGAAATCGCACGCACACAGGGGCACACTGAGGCGGTCCCTGCTGCGCCTGGAAGACTGAGGTACACACGTGACTATAGTGCCCACCCGCTGGCAGCCGTTCTAGAAGGGCACGCAAGCTCCCTTCGACCAATATTTAATAAGCACCTAGGAGGAGAAGAAGAGGGCAGAAAGAAGAAAATCCTTCCAATACTGTCACCGTGCAGGAGGGAGGGCGACATGCTCAGACCAGGGGATGAAGTTTGGCAGCTGATCAAGTTACGTCTGGAACCACAGAGGCCTGCAGAGGAGGCTAGAGCTAACGGGGGTGGGGGCTACGAGACGCGGCGGCCTTGCTGGGCCCTGCGCTCCTGGCTGTACACCTGCCGAATACCCAGGTAAGGCTGGTCATTAATAGATGATTATTACTGGTATAATGATAGTGGCATGTCTGAGGCAGTGAGGCTACAGACAGGACACCTCAAACTATTCTTCTTCGACCTGGCCATTGCTCCCCATGACCCAGTTCTCGCCGCTGCTCCCCACCTCCTTACGTTAGCCCCTTTGCTCTGGGCATGGAGTTACTGATGCCCCAAGTCACATGCTGCTGGCCCGGCCCCGCCTGCTCGGCCGCCTTGTGCGAGAGGCCGCGGATAAAAGTCACGTCATGCAGCTACGAAGAGTCCACCGCCTGCATGTACTCAGGAGCTGTTGGTCCAGTTCCATCGTGGCAAGGATTGTCTCGGGTTTTCCAGAGGTTCTGGAAGGCCCAGTGCATCTGTAAGAAAGGGTTGCTGGCACCTGTTGTTTCTATTTTAAAGCTTGGAAAAAAAACAAAAAACCCAAACAAACCAAGACTTACAAAGTCAGTGGAACAGCAACAAATAAATTGGGGTTTATAATTCCCAGTCCTGAGTCTTCCCTGTTTTGCATCAGGAGCTCGTTCAGCAGAGAGAAGCCAGAGACATGGTGGGGGACGGGGGGCGGGGCCGCTCTCCCCCAGGCCACCTCATGTCAGACTGTCATTCACTTTCCCTAAGAAAATCCAATTTCCAGCTCTCCCTTCCGACATGTGATGAAAGATTAAGGTTTTATTTGAGAACCAAAGAAAGAGACAGGCTTATTTTGATGTTTCAGGGTCTGTGCTAGGAAGGCCTGACTTCGGAGGCCTCGGTAATTGGAAGGTCCCTCCGTGCCGTGCAGGGCGGGGGGCGGCAGGCAGCCCGGCCACGGCGGTGTCGGAGGGATCAACGCGGCGCTCCGCGCTGTCCAAGGGCTGGTGCGCGCTGGGCGCGAGGAGCCGCGCTCTCACCAGCTGCTCCCTGGGGAGGCGTGGTCTTTGGCCCAGACCCCACATTCAGGCCAGTCCTGCGACTCGCCCCAATACCCGGAGGACGCTTGCGCTGCAAGAGAAGCCCGGCTCCGACCTCGGGCCTCTTGGGGACTTAGAGAATTGCTTGCATCTGTGTGGCCCTGGGTTCTGAAAAGCTACCATCTCCGGCCCCGCCCAAGGCTGGGCGAAGGGCTGATGTTTTCTAACGTGCCGTCAGTCGCTGCGACAGATGGGATCAGAAAACAGGCTGTTCAGTGCCCTTTGTTTCTCCTCAAACGAGGTTCTTTTAGAAGTCATCATCCTCACAAAACCAGAGCTAGTGTGTGCGTGGCAGGGCCCGCTGTGACCGCGGCCTGCCCGGGGACCCATTCCGCCGCCCTGCTGGAGCAGCTGCAGGGCACCCAGCGAAGGCTCAGGACAAGGTGGCCGATGCCCTTATTAAACTCTCAGGCCCTGCCAGTACTCTGTGTTTGTGTCAGAGAAGCTCCAGGACGTTGCAGCGAAGATAGCTGGTCCTCGACGGTGATTAGTGTTACCAGGGCGCTGGGCTGTGGGCTGGATGGCCTGAGGTCCTGGCAGCCCCCAGATGACACCTGCCCCAGCCCCGCCCTTCCTCCTGGGCAACTCTGGGGACGTCCCCCCCTCGCTGGGCCTCAGTGTTTCCCTAGATGAAGGGACCATTTTTGGCTTGTGTAATAATGGGCAGGCTATGAGTCTTCCTTTCCTGATGCTGGTTTCCTGACATCCTGTCCCCTCCCAGCCGACCTCCTGGCGGAACCGCCACCACACACTAGGTGAGGAGGACCGAGCGTCACCCAGTTATCACGGGCATGTCACTGATGTGGTGCCATCTTTTCCGAGCCTCAGATCTAAAACTTAGCCAATCATTATTATTTTGGTCCGTACAGGGACAGTAGAGTACAAGCATACCTGTGAGGACACAGGGAAAGGTGATTTATTAACGGCATGGCTGAGAAGACTGAGGACGTGAATCCTTGCCACCTTCCGTGTGGACCCAGGCGTCCTGGTCCCCGCGTCCTTGGCTGATGTCCCCGGGCGCCGAACACTTCCAGTTGTGGGCAGCTTACTTTCTCGCCAGAGCGCCTCAAAAGATAAAGAAACCAGGGCCCAGGGAGGCGAGGGGCCGTGCCTGAGGCCATGTTACTGGAAGTTTCGGATTTGGAACAGAGACCGTCTAGCTAGCCCCCAGCCTTTGCCCAATGCATGACAATGTGGCGTCGAGAATAATATTTAGAGGACACAGGTCTTAGGATGGCAAGGGTTCACGCTGTCAACGTTCCTCCCATCCCCTGCCATGAATGCACCCAAAAACGAAAGAGCAGGACCTCCTTCACCCTTTGAGGTGGCAGGTGTGCTTCACACGCCATTTCTGCGGGCAGCAGAGCCTTCCCTTTGTAAGGTCAGGCCTCAAAACCTGGGAGCGGAGAGGGGAACGGAGACTCGTCTCCTCCCACGGCCCATCTTGAGAACCACACTCTGCCTTGTGTTGGGGGGTGGAGGAAAATCCCCCCAGTACCTGGAAGACTGAGGTTTTGATATCAGACTTGACCAGACCTTTTGAAACCTAAAAATGAGAGTGTTTGTTAATACCTGAAAGAGATCAAATGAACTACGGGGCTGTGTTCTTGGCGGGAGAGGTTGCAGAGCAGGCACGAAAGGCAGTGGTGGAAAAGAATTGTTATACGTTGCTTTTACCCTAACACGGCCTGTCTGGCACGTTTAATAACTACTTATGGGATGACTACGTCCGGAGTCTGGCTGCTGGCCCACAGAGCTGCCCTGCGTCCGGCTGCTTCCCTGGACGACCCGAGACCGAAAGTGCTTTGTTACAAAACGTGGCATATGCTCTTCAGGGAGGGGACATGAGTGGGTAGCCTTCGTCTCCCTAGCTCCAAACCCAGGGCTGCTTCCCAGACGAGATTCCTGATAAACATGCGTGAGGGGTGGGGAGTGAAAAATGAGCGAGGAAGCGACTGGCATTGGGGCCCCGCCGCCGACAGTTCATGGAAGTCTGGCCGATGGAAGGGCGCTCGTCCCAAGTTCTTTACCACAGGAGCTTCCCCTCCTTCTCTGTCCTGACGGACCTTCCTCGCACCTCACGTGGTGTCTGAAGCCTACGTCTTCTAACAGCAGCCTTCTGTCGAGCCCAACCCCCAGAGAGCCGTCCTGTGAAGCCTCCTGCCCCCCGCCTCCCGTGAGGGCCGCCAGGACCCCGGGCTGGCGTGCTTCTGAGCTCGCTCTGCATACGTGGAAGAAGAAGCAGAAAGAAACCTGCTCTCTGAAATGTTGACACTCCTGTGCGTCACACCTACATTGGCAAGGCAATGGCTTTTTTGTCAGGGCGAAAATCCTCTTCGGATTCCGTTTGTGAAAACAGGCGCTAATACAGGTTGTCGGTAAAAGTGACGGGGAGCAACGTGAACTTTGGAGAGTGGGGATGCTTTTTGGTTCGCGCCATGTCAGCTAATGAAAGGCCTCGTGGGAACGTGCTGCTTTTGAATAGCATCGGGGACCTACAGTAAGAAGAGTAAATCTGACTATTAATTCGTTAATCTGGTCCTAGTTTAGGAATTAGGGTTACAGAAAGAAACTTTCTTCGCCTAGTGCCTCGTCTTCCCCTCACGTTCATGCTTCAGGGACATAATATCATGTCTGCTCCACTTGTGAAGAAGCGACGCTAACCAGAAAGATGAAGCGTCTGGCCTCGGTGACTGAGACAGAGATCGAAGCCATCTCCCAGTTCAAGCATTCGTCACTTAAAAGCCCAACGTTCAATGTTACGTGTTGCAAATGTTAAGCCAAAAGGGGCTGGCCGCTCAAGTCTAGCCCATGGTAGGCACGGAAAATACATTTACCAGGTGAACGAATGAATACAAGAAGGGGTGCTCTTTAGTAAATTAAGCCCTACGCTCCAATTACTCATTGGAATAAATTATGCCATATTTTATCATACGCAAATTTGGATGTCAGCTAAGAAAACCAAATAAATCAAACAGAACCCTTTATACTTTAGCTGGAATCCGGGGGGACGCGAGAACCAAATGAGATCGCACGTGTGAAGGGCCTATTGAAACAGAAGCTATTTTGATCGTTTCTGGGTTTTGCCCGAGCGCCAGGTAATTACCGGCCCCCAAACAGCCACCCAGGCGCCCCAGGGGCACGCTGTTTAGGGAGCCCTCTCAGTGAGCTCTTTTGTGGAAGGAAGAAAGAACTCTCCCTCCTTCTTCTCCTTTCTTTTTCTTCTTTTTCCCTGACTCCTTTTCTCTCTTGATTCAACATATTTTGCGCCCCCAAAGCAATGCGCTGAGCGCAAGGCACCGAGCTGAGAAGTCAAGGTCTCCGCCCCCAGGCGCTCACGCGGAGAGAACGGCGAGGCCGGAAGGCCGGAGCTCAGATTTTTGCGCATTGGCATTCCTCGAAGCAGGACGGGGCGGGGGGTGGGGGTCACGCCACCTTGCCTGGTGCTGTGCGCGCGCCCCCTCTTTGGCGCGCGCACGCTTTGGTTCTGGCTCCGAGTTGACGCCCGCCCGGGGTGTGTTTTGGAGCGCACCGAGCTGAGCGGGGAGGTTCTTTTTCTCTGCAGATTTTGTAGGTGTAACTCTCAGCCCACGCAGCCCGCCTGCTCCAATCTCCGTGTTATCTTGAACAACTGGTGTTTTTAACAGCGGTGCTGACTCTTCGTTAGTTACTGAAGCATGAAGCAACCAGATAGAGCTGAGATTCTGGCCTGTTGGGGGGATTGGAAGCCAGCTGTCCAAGGGATGGCGGCCAGACCCCGGCCCTGCCAGAGAAGACAAGGGCCCGGAGCCCCAGCAGAGCTACCCGTGGGGGCAGCGCACACAGGAATCGAGGGGCGGGGGGTGTTTGTAAAGGGCTGGTGATGTGAAAACCACCTCAGCATGCAGCCGTGTGGTTAGCAATGCAGTGTCTCTTTTGCATGTTTTCATTAAAAATGGCAGGGTTTTTTCCCCAGGTAGTGAGTTTATGGGACACTGAGGGACAATGACTCCTTATGGCCCTCTCTAGAGGACAATCAGGTGACTCCAAGGTCCAAGAGGGGTCGGCTCTCTTGAGCCCGAACACTCTCTGTTAACATAGGATTTTACCCAGATCTTATCATAGCTTGCTAATGCCTGTTCTGAAAACTCTAAAATCTACGATTAGACTAGCCTAGAGAACAGAAAATGTTGATTGTAGACTACATGATTTTGCTCTGCAGAATCATTTAACCATGAACTGCAGACACAGTAAAGAATGCTACAGGACTGCCCGCGTAGGAAACATCACTGCACTTGTGCAGGGCTGGAAGGCACACCCGTGCCTAGCTACGAGAGAGGCCAGGAAACAAGTAAGTGGCACTTGCAGAAGCTAATGTGGGAGACGGGCTCAGCCTGGTGAGGTCATTGCATTAGTTGGGCTGGGGTTAAACAGCGAGTATTTATGTCTCCTTCACTCTAATTGTTCATCCTTGTTCTTCAGAGACTTGCTCTCTGTCATCGTCTATTTCTCTCCAGAATCCTGGGTGACCGAGGGGGACTGTCTAGATTATTGCCGGTTGCCACGGCAGAAGGGAAGGAGAATGTGGTGAAGTATACACTAGGTCTTAAAATGTTTTCCCAGAGGTGATACACACTATTTTGCCTCCCTGTTCATTGGCCACCGCAAGTCACATGGGTATGCTGTGTTTTGAAGGCAGGGGGAAGTGCAAACGTATCATCAATCCACAGAGAGAACAAGATAAAATCTTCGTTAAGAGCATGACTGCAACCACAGCACACTCGGGAATGGCCCTGAGAGGCTGGGACCGGAATCCGCAGACGAGAAGACAGGCCCCAAGGATGAGGACGGAGACGCAAGGACGGACTGACTGCGAGGGGCTCCCTACTCTCAGAGGGGAGCATGGTGGCCGCAATAGGAGGACAGCAAGATGGGTTTCTGGAGTCTGTGGGCTGACCATTAATTAGGGTTTTCACGAACTTCGCTGAGTTTGTGAGTTCCATTCTTCTCATAACAGGATATTTAACTCGTCAATCCCAGGCCTTCAGGCCCTCAGTGTAAAACCCAGCGGTTTCCTCTTTGGAAACTCTTCTGCCCAACTTAAGATCCTTGCCTCCTTTTCTCCCCTAAGAGGACCAGGTAACATGTTGGCTCCACATAAGGGCCTGTAGACCAAGGTCATGGTCAGCCAGGCCCCGCTCAGGTGTCTCCTTGGACACTGGTTTCTGTTTTCACTGTCGACAGGACAACCTCCTTCTCGTCACTCCACCCCACCCCCGCCCACCCACAGCCTAAGGTCCGTAGCTTCTGCAACTTTCTTTCAGGGGCCATTGCTTCCTTGATGCCACTGGCCAGCTTTCAGGCATCACTGTGCAGAGGTGAGTATGGGGAGGGTGGCACTCAGCTTCCCCAAAGGACGTGGCTTGTGTGGACTCTCACGGGCTGCTGTCGGACAACGTTGCCTGACCCCATTGTTCATGTGTGGGTGGAGACAGGGCTTCCTGGAAGAAGTAAAGTCTCTTGGGGAGCACGTTGGGAAGTTACCCAGTGCCCTTCTGCTGTGGGATCCTCAAGCTACCGAGGGATCCCATTCGTCCTCTTCTTCCCCGCTACAGGCCTTGGACAATCGAGGTGGGTGAGGGCCATGAGCCCAGTGAAAGACGCCTGGCCACCCAGTCTCTGGTCGTCCTCCCTCCCACCAGGAGGTTGACCATTGGGCTCCCTTTCCAGAGATGTCGACACATCTTCTCACATCAGCCTGTGCTCTCACAGGGAGAGCGGTGTGTCCCCACATCAGCTCTGTGTCCCCAGGTGCTGAGTGCCTTCCAGGGGGACACTTTTCTCCTTCAAGTGCCCGGTCTTAGCACCAAAGAGTTAGACTTTCGCAATTACATTCCCTAAAGTGAGAACCAAGACCCCATCCCGCGGCGCCGACGTCCAGTACTGCTCCGGTGCTAAGAAGTACCATCCCCGACAAGTCAGAGTACACATCTAATGTGAGCGGAAGGGGGCGCAGGTCCTCCCCTCGAAGAACCTGCAGACGAGGGGCGGTGACGGGTTCGTGAACAGGTAGCTCCCATGTCAGAAGGAATCTCTAACCACGGTGCCCCGCGAGGAAGGCAGAGCCGCCCACCCCTGTTCTGCTGACGCGTCGTTTATGATTTTCTTCTACCCTATTTGGACCCCCATATCTCCTGGGCCTTTTCCGACCCTCACCTTCCCACCCGCATTGTTATTACACGGGAGGAACTTCCGGTTTGCACAGCGTTGCGCTTGGCGCTGAGGGAAATGGAGCCTGAGAGCGACGCCGAAGAGCCAGTGCAGAACCAGAGGGTGAAGGTGCAGTGGGAGGGGAGGCTGCCACGGTTCCGGGTCCATTTCCAGGTGGGTGAGACCCATGATCCGTTCCGGGGGCCCGGGAATGGAGCGGCTGATGAGAGAGGGAGGCTTCTGCACCGCCCCGCGGAGGGGAGCCTGGTGTTTCAGAATGCGGACCTTACCCTGCCCAGCGTGAGGTCCCTAAAACGCACCCCTAGACAGAGCCATATGCACCGTGGCTTCTCGGTCACCGTTCCCCTGCACCTGAGCCCCCCGCCACCGCCCCCGCGCGACTACTTTGTGACAGCCCTCCCAGAGTCCTGCTGT
The DNA here is from genome assembly GCA_004026545.1 of Mormoops blainvillei. Taxonomy (NCBI): domain Eukaryota; kingdom Metazoa; phylum Chordata; class Mammalia; order Chiroptera; family Mormoopidae; genus Mormoops; species Mormoops blainvillei. The sequence goes on from PVJD01006844.1 coordinate 87,201, forward strand.
GGTTTCGTGTTTTTCTCTCCTGGCCACGGGAGCCCCCCTCCCCGGCAGTGTCCGTGCCACACAGACTGCTGTCCTGAGCTCGGCCCTTCCTGGCTCAGCAGCTGGAGCCGGTCACACCTTTTCTCCAAACAACCGGCTGCTGGAACCCAGTCCCCCAGGCCTACCTCTGCGCAGGCCTCCCCGCCAGGCAGGAGGCTCCGAAGCGGGAGGGTGGGGGTGGGGGGTTGGCCTGGAAGAAAGGACACTGGTGGTGACTGAGCACGTTTTGGTGCTTCCTCTGCTCTTGGGTGTAAGTCAGAGAGGCCGTCTCAGCAGGACTGCCCTGCCAGGGTCAGACACACGACTCAGGCGGTGCCCCCGGCCCGGGAGGAGCCCTGCCCTGGGGCATGAACGCAGGCTGCTACTACGGAGGAGCACGTTGGAAATCCCTCCAACACCCTCCCCTGCGACACAGACTGGATGCGATGGGGGCGTCTGGAACAGTCCGCCATGCCATGGGAAAGGCGTCGGAGAGGACAGATGAAGTGGCTTCTCCAGGACAAGACGTCAACACCGGCTTCCAACTTGGCTCTTGCGTTAGGCTCTCCTGAGGAGCATTACAAACGCAGCTTCGAGAGCCTCAGTCCCACTGACTTGGACCTGATTCTTGTGGGGTGAGGTCCTAGCGTGAGCAGTTATATCGTAAGAAGAGGGACTTGGGTTTTTTGCATGTCACTGTGTCATGGAAGGTTGGAGGGGGAATCACAGGGCCATGTGCCGCCCCCCGCGCCCCCCGGTGACACTCAGTGGTTGCCATGGCCTTTCCCCCATTTCTAAGCTCTTTCCACTGCTCAACGTTTTCGCTCCCAGCTCCGGGGAGTCGCCCTCAGCTTCGGCAGCCTCTGGAGAAATTACAGAGCTTTTTCTCAGAGGGTAGGACATTTCAGGATGTGTTAACAGAAGAAAGAGAAGGAGTGTGTCTTTTGTTGCCAAACAGAAAATGCCAGAGGCTCCCAGGGCCGTTGGGCAGAGCTTTCGTGCGAACACCCAACGCAGGGCAGGCGGCGCAGCCGTAGAAACCGCGGCGCGTATTCCTGAGCCAGGCCAGTCAGCCCGACAGTCGCCGCAGGCTCACAGCGCTCGGCCTTTGACTCCACAGGCCGTCGGACTCCGGTGGGACCGAAATAAGCTCGTCAAACCCCACAGCCCTTTACAGTGGGAGCCGCTGCCAAGTCTTCCTCGCGGAACCCCAGTATGCTAGACAAGAAGGTGGGGGTGAGGCCGAAGGAAATAGTTACCCGTGAAGATCTAGGGGTAGCGCATAGAGCCTGATAGAATGTTCTAGAAGGGTTTGATCTCCTCACAGCAATAACTAATGAGAACTATAGGAGTCCTTTAAAATCAGACCTGCCCTGATTCGCCAAACAAATATAGCAACTTGGCCATGTTTTAAAGGATTTTCTGCAGTATTTTCACCTTCTCTGTTGGTTAGAAATGCGTCTTTCTGTTGGGTGACATTAGGTGCTTCTAAAAATCGCCAGTAGCAACGACTTCACTTTAGCATGTCTATTTTCTTTTGACAGAAGCACACGCACAGCAGACGACATGAAATCTGCACTAACATGGCCACGTTTAATTACGCCTCAGTTGGTGCCGCGCTCCTATACTTGGGTATTTTAATGACCACGATAATATTCTGAATAGCAGACGACTTCCTCACCAAAAGTTCACTTCTTCCCCTATAATATATCCCCCACCTTTCCTGCTTGCTTCGAGGTGAATTTCTCCTTTTTCCGTACATTCTGATTGCCCTGTGTTCTAATGCCATTTGAAGCCTTTACTCTCTTGCATAATTATGGTTTGCACTTTACATGTTTGTTTTCCTCCGAGTCTGTGAGGTCCTCGAAGGCATGCATACCACGGCTTTTGAAACACTTAATTCAGGAACTCGGGGAAGGCTGGTTGAACTGAACTGGGTCCCGGAACTCAAACTGTCCTTCCCGAAGCACAAGGCTGCCCTGCCACATGGTGCCAGAGGCTGGCTGAGGGTGCCTCTCCCCAGCGGGTCACAGGTCCTGCCCTGGGGCGCGCCCTCCAGGGCCGCCCACCACCCCGACCTCCTGCTTCAGAGCCCCGTGCCTGGGGCTCACGCGGCACAAGCCTGCCCTCTCCCAGCTCAGGAGGCAGGGGCCCGGGCCCGAGGCGCCAGGCGGCTTGCTGCCCTCCGAGGGCCACGACATGAACAGATGTGACATGATGGGGCGGCCGGGGGCCCGGCACACTCTCAGGATACAGAGGAAGGTGGCCTGGAAGGACTCCCGGGAGGATGTAGCTCTTCAGCAAAATCCCAACAGCGGATAGAATTTCCATGAATGAAAATTAGGTAGAAGGCAAATAAAAGGAGTAAGCGGTGACTTCTACGGATGACTTATTGTGTCCTGGTGCCTCTCTGCTACGCGCTTCTCAGGCTTTGTGTCCCTCGGCCCTCATTGTGGGCGCAGCAGGTACACGTGCGCGACGGATGGAAAATGAAAGCCGAGTCCTAATTAGAATCCTTCAGCAGCAGCAGCAGCTGCTCTGGGAAGAGGGAGGGCCCACTTTCTGGAAGGACTGAGGCAGTGGCTGGACTCGGACCACGAGCACGACTGGACCAAAGAGCCTGGCACTCACCTCATCAGGTGTTTCTAAGGGCCTGTCCGACCCTGAAACGTTCTGACCCTGAAAATGCCTCCTCGAAGATTCGTATAGCAGCGTATTTATCATGGTAGCGCACCCGGGTGATGACTAATATTGTTATAATGTGCTAGGATCTGATGGATCTGAGTAATAATAACATATTTTGGCAACAAAATAGGAATGCAGAATTTCTAAACATTTGTTATATCACCAAGAGATTTCTATTTCCCGAGGACAGAAGATTGTAATGATTTTGACCCACGGAGCCCATATGCTTATAATGAGCTCATATTCATTACGTAGACATTCAGAACAATATATTTATTGATTGATAGCACATTCATTTCGATTTTAATAGTAACTGTAATAACGACAATCCTGTCCTATATTGCAGTCCCCCAACTTGTCACACAGCATATTTTATGTTCTCCTTTCCCTTATCGTGTATTTACCAAAAAAAATCAAATGCATTCAAGAGTCAAGTCCAAATTTCCCATATTTAAAAGCCAAGAAATTAACATATATGTGAAATGATAAAGGAATTTGCATTTCTCATAGAAAGTGTAAATATAGGTGCCTAATTGAAGGTGCTATTTCAAAGAGATTTGCTCTATAAAGCCACCGCATTCCTTGCTTTGACCCAAGACAGAGAATGTGGCCGGGCGAGTTTGAGAGTCCCGCATTCTGGGATTGGAGAAGACTCAGACAGACCTGCGGGACTCGAAGCATGCACCGAAATGTCTCCTTTTCGCTCGCCTGCAGTGCATCACTGTGTGAGCACAGAAACGCCGCAGATACAAAGGGGAATCAAAGCCCCTGCGTTTTCCCCTCTGGATTAGAGGTTCCCTGTTGTCTCGTATGCTTCGATGGCTCCTTACGTACGTCTCTGTGTAATCCAGGCCAGTGCCACCGGCAGGTCCACCGGGAGATGACCCTGAGTGCCTGGAGCGGGACAGTCACCTGTCCACAGACCAGGGGCCGCTGTTCTCACAAGCAGGTGTGCTGTCTGTGACCCGAAGGGACAAAGCTTCAGAATGTACCTATTTCCTTTATCTTTACAGCTGATCACAGGGGTTTAATATGACGACCCCACAAACTTGACATCTGGGGAAAATATACGGTGATTTATGTAATAGAAAAATATAAATAGAAGGAGAGAGAATTAATAAAGTTCACATCCGCATATAAGTTATTACAAGCAGAGAAATGCTCTATATTTGGATGTGTATATTTAAACACACAGACACTCAGGTTACGTGTTTGTGTATGGAATACGATACTGTTATTAATGTTTGCTGTCTCAATTCATACAGTTTAAGGAAAATGTACACCCATATATGTCTACAGTTATCTGTAGGGAGGCAATGTCATTTTCCAGAAGGGACAATCAGATGAACTTGGGCCACAGGCACTGATGCTGATATAGGCCCCGCTTGACTTTGAACTCACCGCCTGCCATGGCTTTCTTGTTTACTACGTTCTGATCACATCGGCCCCTGTTTTGTGGACACTTTACAGTGTTCTGCCGACTCACCCCGGCTCAGGGCCCGGCGCTGCCGGTCTCCTTGCCTGAAAGGCTTCCTATAACTCTCCCCACCCTGCCCCCCACCTTCCTGGCAGGGGCCTGCTCATCGCTGCCACCCAGGCTGGGCAGGAGTCCACACCCCCAGCCACCGCTGACCAGGCACAGTTATTCTATGACATATTTCCCTGGTTTCCTCTGTTTTATAACATTGCTTATATTTGAAATTGTTAATATATTTGTGTACCTGTCCTGTTGTTTCCACTAGAATGCAAGTTCCGCGAGGGTAAGATGTATCTACACCTACATCTGCATTCATCCATCCATCCATCCATCCATCCATCGATCCATCCATCCATCGATCCATCCCTCCATCCATCCATCCATCCATCCACCCATGTCTGTCGTCTACCTGTCTATCATTCTGTCATACCTGTGCCTATATCTATGCCTGTACTTCTGTCCACATCTACATCTTCTGTCTGTCTCAGTCCATATCTCCATATCTCTATGTCTGTCTCTCATCTAAAATTTAATATCTACTCAGGTCAATAAATAAAGTACAGAAACTAAAAGCATGTAGATCAGAAAGGGCAAATTAAAAACACCTTTGCTTTCAGGCCACATGATTATCTATACAGAAAATTCTAAGAAATCTAAAAAAAAGTGCTTACAGATTTAAAAACTATTTAACAGTGTCATCGGATAGGACAATACAAAAAAGTTGTATTTGTCTACACTAATGATGAACAACTAAAGGTTTACATTTTAAAATATGTACAACAGCATTGACATATGAATAATCGAGGGACAAATTTATCCAAAAATATGCAAGATATATACATTAAAAGCTGCAAAATATCACTAATAAAGATTAAATAAAATGTAAATAAATGGATTATGAATGCTTATAAGCTGAATGGTGTCCCTCCATCCAAATTCATATGCCAAAGCTCTAATACCAGATACTTCAAAGAGTGACTGTTTTGGGGAGATGGAGACTATAAACAGGGGGTTAAGTTTAAATGTGGCCTTTACGGGGGCCTTAATATAGTAAGACC
>PVJD01006845.1:0-92347 GCA_004026545.1 Mormoops blainvillei
AGGAGAGGAGAGGGGAGGGGAGGGGAGGGGAGGGAAGGGAAGGGAAGGAAAGGGAAAAAAGAAAGAAAGAAAGGAAAGAAAGAAAAGAAAGATTGTTTGGTTGCCTTCTGTATGCACCTGGACTGGGGATTAAACCCACACCCTTTTGGTGAATGGGATGATGCTGTAACCAACAATGAACTGAGCCACTCAGCCAGAGCCATAGCTGTCATTTTTGCTTTGATATTGAAACAAGCTTTTGTTCATTTTCATTTCAGTTTCTGTAAAAAATTATCCTTTCAGTCCTCCTCTCCATGCGCCTACATTTTTCATGACCTCTGTTTGTAATAAAGGGCATATATGAGAAACCTACTGCCAGCATAATACCCAATAGACAAAAACTACAGGTGTTCCCCTTAAGATTGGGAACAAGACAGGAATGTCTGCTTTAACCTCTCTCATTCAAAATAGTACTGGAAGTTCTAGCCACAACAGTCAGACAAGAAGAAGAAATAAAAGGCAACAAAATTGGAAAGAAAGAAGTCAATCTGTCATTATTTGCAGATGACATCATACTGTACATAGAAAACCCCAAATATTCTACCAGAAAACTGCTAGAACTGATAAATGAATTCAGCAAAGTAGGATACAAAATTAATATCCAGAAATCAGTTGCATTTTTATATGACATTAATGAACCAACAGAAAGGGAAATTAAGAAAATGTTCCCATTCATAATTGCTACAAAAATAATAAAATGCCTAGGAATAAACATAACCAGGGATGTAAAAGACCTATACTCAGAAAATTATAAGACACTAAAGAAAGTAATAGAAGAAGATACAAATAAATGGAAACAAATACTGTGTTCATTGCGTAAGAAGAATTAACATGATTAAAATGTCTGTACTACGCAAAGCAATCTATAGATTCAGTGCAATTCCTATCAAGATTCCAATGACATATTTCACAGAACTGAAACAACTGTTTCAAAAATTTATATTGAGCTACAAAAGGCCCCCCATAGCAACTGTGATCCTGAGAAAGAAGAACAAAGTTGGAGAAATCACACTACCTAATATGAAACTAAGTGTTTAATATTCATGGTTTATGCTTGGCTATAATTTTCATCTATTACATGGAAATATTATATGAATTTTCTTCATATGTCAGTTTTTTCTTGTTCTTTTCTTCTGTTTTTCTATTAATATATTCATATAAACCTTTTGCCAGCTCCTATTTAATTATTTCACCAAGTAACTTCAGATATGTTCACAATAGAGAGTATATCTCTTCCCCTCTGCTTCATTATGAGACTGCTCTATATAAGTATATGATTCCTCAGCTATCCCCCCTCTTACTTTTCTCTGAGTGTGTCACTAACTTTGAATCATAAACATTTTTGAACTTTGAGATTTGCAGACATAGAAGTCCTTCTTTGAAATTTTCCCACATTCCAACTTACCTTTGACTGTACTCGGCAACCCTTTCTCATATTGTATTTAGATTTTCTATTTCTGTTTCCTCTTCTCTTTTGGAATGACTTCCAATGGTAAACAGGTCTATCTTTACACTGATGTTTTAATACTAAAGATTTGTTGGGATTTATAAAGAACTTTTATTTTAACTTTTTTGACATATATTTAAAAATTTTTTTAAAATATTTTTTATTGATTATGCTAGTACAGTGGTCCTATTTTTTCTCCCGTTTATTCTGCTCTGCCCCGCACCCTCTCACTAGCATTCCCCCCACCTTAGTTCATGTCTGTGGTTCATACATATAAGTTGTTTGGCTTCTCCCTTTCCTATACTATTCTTAACCTCCCCCTGTCTATTTTGTACCTACTATTTATGATTCTTATTTCCTGTACCTTTTCCCCGTTCTCCACCCTCCCCCTACCCACTGATAACCCTCACGTGATCTCCAGTTCTGTTCCTGTTCCAGTTGTTTGCTTAGTTTGTTTTCATTTTTATTTTTTTAGGTTCAGTTGTTGATAGTTGTGAGTTTGTTGTCATTTTACTGCTCATAGTTTTTATCTTCTTTTCCTTAGATCAGTCCCTTTAACATTTCATGTAATAAGGGCCTGGTGATAATGAACTGCTTTAACTTGACCTTATCTGGGAAGCACTTTATCTGCCCTTCCATTCTAAATGATAGCTTTGCTCGATAGGGTAATCTTGGATATTGGTCCTTGCCTTTCATGACTTTGAATACTTCTTTCTAGCCCCTTCTTGCCTGGAAGGTTTCTTTTGAGAAATCAGCTGAAAGTCTTATGGGAACTCTTTTTAGGTAACTGTCTCCTTTTCTCTTGCTACTTTGAAGATTCTCTCCTTATCTTTAATCTTGGGTAATGTAATTATGATTTACCTTAGTGTGTTTCCTTGAGTCTAACTACTCTGGGACTCTCTGGTTTCCTGGACTTCCTGGAAGTCTGTTTCCTTTGCCAGATTGGGCAAGTTCTCCTTCATTATTTGTTCATTAAGTTTTCAATGTCTGTCTCTTCCTCTTCTCCTTCTGGCACCCCTATGATTTAGATGTTGGAGTGTTTAAAGTTGTCCCAGAGATTCCTAAGCCTCTCCTCATTTTTTTGAATTCTTTTTATTTCATTCTGTTCTAGTTAAATGTTTATTTCTTCTTTCTGCTCCAAATCGTTGATTTGAGTCCTGGTTTCCTTCCCTTCACTGTTGGTTTCCTGTATGTTTTGCTTTATTTCACTTTGCATGACCTTCACTTTTTCCTCCATTTTGCGACCATGCTAACCATTTCTGTGAGCATCCAGATTATCAGTGTTTTGGACTGTGCATCTCATAGGTTGGCTAGCTCGTCATCGCTTAGTTCTGTTTTTGAAGCTTTTATCTGTTCTTTTGTTTGGGCCATATTTTTTTTGTCTCAGTGCACCTATTATATTGTGAGGGGGGGAGCCTTAGGTGTTTGCAAGGGTGGGGCAACCACATCACTGCCTTATGGTGTTGTTTGAGGGGAGGGGTCTGAGAGGGAACAATGCCACTTGTTTGGCTCTCGGCCCCATCTCAGTCATTTCCCCTTTTCCCCTGCTACCCACAAACAAATTGGGTCTTTCTGGTGCGGATTCCCAGGTAGGTGGGTTCATGTATATTCTAGGACCCAAGCAAATCTCCTGTGAGATTGGCAGTTTCTCCCACCTCTGCAAACCCCACCGATTTTTACCCGTAGAACTCTTGAGGCTTTCTTTTCCCACACTGGCGCCCTGGCTTGCATGGTCTCTCTCCCTCCCTAGTTGTTCCTCTGGGTTTATCCACATGCAAATGTGGGACCACTGGTCCACCAGCTGCAGGCTTGCAGTGCTTCGCTCTGCCCTGGCTGCCCATCTGCACCCCTCCTACCCGTCTGGATGAATGTTTCTTCTTTAGCTCCTTGGTTGTCGGACTTCCATACAGTTCAATTTTCTGGCAGTTCTGGTTACTTTTTGTTTTCAAATTTGTTGTTGTCCTTCTTTTGGTTGTGCGAGGAGACAAAGTATATCTACCTATGCCTCCATCTTGGCCAGAAGTCTAAAGTAAGAAGTTTTTGAAGACAACCAAAGTTTGTGTAGCAACTCTCCCCAGTCTCTGGAATGAGTGCTAAACATTAATTTAAACTTATTTTTACATGCACTAAATTTAAAAAATATAAACATTATTTAACTATATCATTATCTTTCTGTTCATCATGGATAGGTATGACCCAAGAGACAGCCTCTCTTCTGGTCTGTTGTCTACATATCCTGTGTTCTCGGTTATTTTCATACCCTCTGTTGTTATATAATAGTTTGCTCTGTAATGCTTGCATTGGGTTTTCGTCTTCTCATTTTTGATTCCTAACTATTTGCAGTCAGCCCTCACACTATGATTCTGTCAATGATCAAAGGTCATGCTTAAAAGAAAAGGCTTTGCCTCTATTTGATATGGTTGGAGAATTTCAGGAAGCTAAGTTCTCTGTTAATGTAAAGGTAGACTTATGGGTTGTAAGGCCCTTTGGTGTTCTCTGCAACCAAAGTTCTCCTTGTCTTAATTATTCCTTCCCTCACTCGTCACTGCAGTTTCTGTATTCTACCATGATCTGTGCCGTCTGTTATAATTAGGCCCTGTATGAATGGGAAGACTGTTTAAATGTCTCCTGGTGAAAATAGTCACTTCCTGATTGGTGTACAAACTGAGTATGTGATCCCCCAACTTGTGACAAGAAAGTACACCTCCTAACCATCATTGACTTCTTCTGTATATCTGAAAGAAACTCAAGGAAGAGTGGAGATTTTAATACTTAACTACTTCCTGCTTAATGTTATATGGATTATATTTCCTCTTCCAGGTATCAGTTGAACTTTAACAGAAACATTCTGGTGAAATTCTTAATACAAAGGAATGACTCTAGATGTTGAAATTTTAAACTCTTTAGCAGTTTAGTGGTAAAAATATTTTGATAAGGATGGGGGTTGTGTAACATTTTATTAAACAAGTGGGCAGTCAGCCTTATCCATTTATAAGTAGGGGAAGCTAAGGTCCAAGGGCAGGGTTTTTCTCCCTTATATTGACAGGATATGAAAGGACTGTGGGGGAATGTTCCATAAGAGAATGAAATAAAATATAATACAACAAGGAGAGGCTATGGAAAAACTCAGTGATCAGGTTCATTATTACCTAGCAACAATAATGACACTTCTAGGAATCCTAGCCCTTGGACTTTATAGCCTCTGGAAGAGTTACAAAGGTATTTATTTCACAGAGAAGTAATTGAAAAGGCTGTTTTAGAAAGAGTACATTTTTATATGTTCTTTGAGATACCTGACATGCAATGTCAGTTAAATAAATAGTATATAAAATGTTATCTCTAGGGAAAAATTGCATTTTAGACCTCCATTTTCTATACCACAGAACAGAATGTTAAACTAAGGCAAGAGAGGTAAGGATTTGTCTGGCGGCCCCAGATGTACATTTAACATAGTGCTGGAGTGCAAATGGTAGTGTCTTCTGTTTTGGGGGAAATCAAAACAGCCCTCTCAAAGATTATTTTCAGACTTTCACAATATTCTGTGTAAACTTTTTTTTAAAAGAGTATATACACTGGTATACAGATGATTGTGGATAAGGAGGAAAAAACTGTGGTTTAAAGTACCAGAGAATTAGACTTCATTAGCTTATTAGGTCAGTAGCACCTAGGTACATAAAATGATTTCTATATATGAAACCTCTTCTGTTGTACAAGATGTAACATACCTGATGAGGAGCAGACCTACTTGTTACCTCTGGATGAATGCAGCTGTATAATTTGTGGGGCCTAATATAAAATGAAAATGCAGAGCCCCTCGGAAGAGTTACAGCAGAGCATTAAACCATGTGTGGGGTTCTTCTAAGGGCAGGGCACTGTGTAACTGAATAGAAGCCAGCCCTTCCCGTGACTCTGCTTGCACAGGATGCTGGGGAGGTATTCTAATCCTCCAGATAGCTATCCATTTTCCTCCCTATTCGACTGCTCATGCCTGTCATTCTATCTTGTACATTTATACCCTCTCCCTAGTAAGATACAATAACCCCTAAATTATCAGCCACTATAAACTCTGTGGGTATGAGTTTTGTAGATTCTCACAGCTCAGAGCAGGTTTGATATATAGCAGGATGGAGGGAAATTGCAAGTGGGAGAAAGATGAAGGGTGGGAGACCACAGGAGGATGCTAGGGCATGGCATGAGGATCTGAACACCTATAGAAGGAGGTGTCCTATTAGGAGGTGGGATCCCTCAAATGGCCTGGTAGGAAGGGGTTGAAGAAAAAAAACTTTTATGTTTTTCTCTTTTACATGGGTTTTATGTTAGGGTGGTTCTTTTCAGTTTGAGAAATTGGTGGAGGGCTGAACTACTGGTCTTGGTGAGTTTGGATGCCTATGTGGGCATGTTCGGAAGCTGTAAGCTAGAAGAATAAAGGATGAAAGGAACCACTCTAGTCTGCAGATATTGTGGTCTTCTTTTATACCTCAACAGATCCTATAGCAGCTTACATACTCTCAGGCCTGGCCACACAAAGAGATAGTTCCTAAGAAAAGCTCTCACCCTGCCTTACAACACATCTGCTCATTACTTCAAAGTAGAGGTTGGATATTTTTAATGGGGGAAAAATAGGAACAATCTCAACTTTTATAGTGAAACATCAACTATCCATACACCTAGGTGGAGCACAAATCATGTAGATGTCTTTTGCTAATATAGAGAAGATCAGGATATCAGTTACCTATTACCATTATAATACTGTATCACAAGCAACTAAAAAAGCTACAGTAGTTTGCAAAGATAAACCTTTATTTAGAGTATAAATCTGTGGTGTTCCTTGACTTGGGCTGGGCTTTGCAGGGCTAGCTCATGTGTCCATGGTCAGCTACACAGGGCAGCCAGGCAACTCTATTGATCTTGGTTGCTCCCATGTCAGGGTACTGGCAGGCTGTCGGTTGATCTAGACATCCTTATCCCATCAGATGACTTGGCTTCACTTCATGTGTCTACTGGACTCTTAGTAGCCTAACCTGGACAAGTTTTCATGACAACAGCAGAGGGCAAGAGGCAGGCCAAGTTACAGAAACACTTTTTCAAGCTTCTGCTTGTGTCACAAGTGTTAATATCCCACTGACTTAAGGAAGTTGTAAGATCAGCCCAGATTCAAGTTGTAAGGAAATGGATTCTGCCCTGTTAGCAAGCAGAAGTACAAAGGCACATGGCAAAAGATGTGAGTAGAGGGAGAAGTGAAGAATTGTGACCATTCATACAATCAGCTTATCATAGTTGGACACTTAGCAGTGACTCTGTCTATCAGAAGTACTGCTAGCCTAAGAACATATATCTATAACTCATAGACACAGAAAACATTGTGGTGATAACCAGAAGGAAGAGGGGACAGGGGATGGGTGGAGGTGGGCAAAAGTTGGGGGCGGGCAGCAATGGGGACATCTGTAATAGTGTCAACAGTAAAAATAAAGAAAAAAGTACTGATAAGACTTGATAATTAGTTTAAAAGAACATTCTAAGTATTTTTTCTTTACATTTTGAAAGCTGTACCATTGAATCAAATTGGATCACGCAGAAAATTTATACCTATATATGTTTTAAATGTATTGTCTCTCAGCCCTGATCCACCATTGTTTGCCCCGCTTTGTGAAACGAGCTGAATCCCTTAAAACATTTCTTCTTCACCAGATGGCTTGATGTTAATCTTTGTCAACACTGGGTGCTAGAGGGACCCTGTTTAGGTTACGGTGGCAAAAAGGCACTTTCTTTCCAGGGTCTACTACCCATTTCCTTTTATTCATTGTGGAAGTTGATGAACCAGTGTGCAGGTTGCCCAAGAGGGCTTCCGTCAATGGCCCTCATGGACCATCTCTTGCTTCCTACCTTGTGGCTGTTAGTGGCAGTTCTGGCCACATCCTCAACTAGCCGTCTTCTTACTTGGTTGGGATATTTGTTCAGATCAGTTGGGGTCTCTAGCCCTTTGGCAGGTTCTTCCCCTTTGACAAGTTTGTATTCCAGTGGTAGCTCTGCCCTCTTAAAAGTCCTTAGTTCTTCATTTCTTGCATCCTCTCGGCCTAGTAATTGCTTTTCTGTAGGTGCTATTTCTGAATTCTTTGGAACATGGGTTTACAAACTATGACCAGTGAGCAAAATAAAGGGTTCCATTACATACTTCTCAAATTAGTTAAAAATTTGGAATTATGATATAATTTTGGGAAAGTTGTGGGGAGACAAGTATTTTAATGCAGTACGGAAAAAAGTGTATTTACTTGGGAGGTCAATATGAAATATTTAATATTTAATTATATATGTGGTATGTAATGAAACCCTAAAATGTGCATATGTACTCCTTAGCTCAGAGATTTATAAAATAATGAAGTATGCATGAAATGCTACATATAGGTGTGTTTATTGTGGTTCTGCTCATAATAGCAAAAACTGGAAAGCTTTAAATGTTCGTAATTGGAATTGGCTGAATAAATTGTAGCACATCCATAAATTAGACTACTTACATTCATTATATTTGGTAACATGGAAAATAGTCATAATGTGTTTTAATTTGAGTGCTTGTAACAATATATTTTAGGAAGTTTAAAAGAAAAAATAAATAGTTGGAATTAAGGAGATTTTCTTATCTTCCTCCCTTGATTTTTTAGTTTTTCAGATTTAAATATTTTTTTAAACTCTGTATTATCCAGTGTTGAGATATATTAAGCCTTCTATCGTGAGACCACCAAGTGGAAACCTACCTTTTCTTATTGTTTAAGAAGGCTTTTCATCTTATCCAACTCAATATGGGGTCTTTGTTTAATATCTGTTTATATCCATTGTACTGTTCTTGGCCATGGGGTAAAATTCTAGCTGTTCCTCTGCGATTAATATCTTGGGGAAGATATTAAACATCACTCAGTGCTGGGGGCTCATAAGAAGATGGAAAGTGATGTTCAAACACAAGCATCTCAAAGTTGGGGATGAAACTTCCTGAATTCCCTCATTTCTTCTGATAGATCCTAGCTGTCATGTAACATACACTTGTAAAAGATGGAGTTGTAAGGGTGGGAGTGGGGGACAGGACTTGGGATGATTGGGAAATATTGTTCTGTGAGAAGTGGTTTATTGAGGTATATGTATGTCACTGTCAAACAATGCATACCTTGAGATTGGCTGGCCATTGCCTGCGTCCTGAGGCCTCTTCCACCTCGGGAGGACAGTAACACGTCCTAGTCTTCCTTACCTCTGCAACAACAGAGGCTGCACCTCCTAAGGGGAGAGATCTAATGCGGGTGATGGTATACACTACTTATAGAAGTATAAATAGTATAGAAGTATAGAAGAAGGCTGGAGGAGGCCTCTGTACATGATTGAATTATGGAATTTTTCCTTGTGTTTTATATTTTTTCTATAATAATTGGATAGTGTTTGTGTAAGTATTAATAACAATAAAAGTAATAAATAGGTATTTGGAGTTTAAAAAACCTCAATCCAAAGGAATATACTTGCAGTAGAATTTCATGCCTTCTGATGTGCCCTTCTTCCTTTCATAAATCACAGTGCTTAACTAACTACCTTTTTCCTCTATGCACAAGCACGGAGTTATGATTATGACAGGCAGAACAGTATATAATCCTGAAAAATCTTTTTTATCAGGGACATTGAAGTGCACAATTCTAGGGGTCACTACTCACATGTCTTTCATGTGACTGATGTCCCATAGAGCTGGGAAATGTAGAGTTGCTGTGCTCTCCCTTATATTTATTAACTTCCAAACTACTTGTTTATGCTGTCAAGAATAAGAATAAGCCCTAGGAGACATTCTAGATTGCTTCATAATTTAATGTGTTGAAATAGTTTCTGTAAGGGATATATTAACCTTGACACTTGACCTACTGTCCAAATAGAACAATTACTTCTCTGAACCATTTTTTAATTCTTGAAAAAGGTCAGAGTGATTTATTTGATTTCTTATAAACTGAGACTCCTGGCCTTAGGCTAGGGGAGGCATATTAGCATAAATTGATTTTAAATTTTTTTTTAAATTACTGATGTGTGTGATGGGCTCTAGTGTCTTCTAGGTTCTGAAATTGAAATTTTTGGTTTTAGTCTGCAGGTAATGTAGCAGATATATATTTGGACACAGCAAGATTAAGTTCTCTTGTGTTATATTTTTTCAGCTCAAATCCATGCAGTTTCGAGAGTGAAAATATGTATGACTTTTTTTTTTTAAAATCGGGAAGCCGTGACCTACATAATGTTATTTTACCTCAATAAAGAAAAAGAAACAAAGCCACAACCTGTAAGTTGAGTCTTGTGTTGACATTAACCTGCACACAAAGAAAAGTCTCATTGTTGCTGTGGAAGAAACCCTGCAGTGGGAACTCGTAGGGTCTCATCAAGACTTTTTCACCCTTTAGTGATCACCCAGACACTTGATTTCTCTGTTTTACTTTATTATCTGTAAAATGAGTATAATAATATCCACTTATATTAGTTTTCTATGGCTGCCATCACAAATTACCATAAACCTAATGGTTTAAAAATGCAAATTTATTATTTTTCAGTTTTGTAGGCCAGAAATCCAGCATGGGGATAAAAGCAAGATGACGCAGGGCTGTCTGCCTTTCTGGTGGCTCTAGAGGAGAATCCATTTCCTTCTCTTTTCCAGTTTCTGGAGACTGCCTGCATCCATTGGCTTGTGGCCTCTTTCTTCCATCTTTAATGCTAGGAATGTAGCATCTTTCTGACCCTGCTTTCTCCATTACGTCTCTTTCTCTGGGCCTCACTCTTCTGCTCCCTCTTTTTCTTTTAAAGACCATTGTCATTACACTGAGGTCAACTGAATAATCCAAGATAATCTGTCTATTTTCAGGTCAGCTTATCAGCAACTTTATTTTTCTCTGCAACTTTAATTCTTCTTTGCCTTGTAAGCTAACATATTCACAGGTTTTTGAGATTAGGATGTGGACATTCTGGGGGACCATTATTCTGCTTACC
Organism: Mormoops blainvillei; assembly: GCA_004026545.1. Classification (NCBI taxonomy): domain Eukaryota; kingdom Metazoa; phylum Chordata; class Mammalia; order Chiroptera; family Mormoopidae; genus Mormoops; species Mormoops blainvillei. The sequence goes on from PVJD01006845.1 coordinate 10,478, forward strand.
ACACTGCTATACCCATTTTACTTGGGAGTTATAGGAATAAGATATAAAAGCACTTAACGTTATGAATTACTATGATTATATAAAGGCCCATTTAAGATATTGGCTGGGCAAAATATTTTCAAGTGTTTCAAGATGAAATAAACTGAAAAACTTATCCTCATCAATATTTAATTTTACTAGGTTTTTTTTTTTTGTTTTAATATTAGCCATTCACATGGTTATTTCTTTGTGATTTTCTTTTGTGGCGGTACATAGCCTTTATTTTTCATTATTGTTAATTACAATTTACATTCAATATTATTTTATATTAGTTTTAGGATACATTATAGTGGCTGGGCAATCATATACTTCACAAAGTGGTCCCCCTGATATTTTAAGGACCCACCTGGCACCATACACAGTTATCACAATATTATTGACTGTATTCCCTATGCTATGCTTTACATTCCCATAACTATTCTGTGACTACAATTTTTACTTCTTAATCCCTTCATGTTTTTCGCCCAGTCCCCTAAACACCCTCTCACAACCATCAGTCTTATCTCTGTATCAATGTATCTTGTTGTGATTTTAATTTTCATTTCCCTGAAGACTAATGAGGGTGAATAACTTTCCATGTGTTCACTGTATACTCATATGTCTTATATAGTAAAGGACCTGTTTAAACATTTATCCATTTTTAAAAATTGCATTCTGTCGATATTGAGTTCTATGATCTTGTATTGAGTCAACCCACCTAAGCTAGAACTACTCTTCCCAGGACTGTCTCAGTGTAGTTCTGGTGAGTATGGGGCACAGGAGAAAATTTGTGCAGGATTTGGGATGCAGATACGAAGCAGCAGACTTCTTTTTATTTGCAGAAAGTTGAAGCAAGGCAGCAGGGAGGCACTGTTGCAGCTCACACGTATTTTGTGACTTACTTGCTGGCCACCTTGTTGGGGTAGTCAGCAGCTGATTGGTAGCTCCTCTTTTTCAGCCAGACTTGCTCTTATCCTGCACTAGGTCCTGGGCCAGGTGCATGTCTGTCTCCTGTTATTAGTTGCACTGTGACACCACAAAGAAGATATGTTGGAGTCCTAACCATCAGTACCTGTGGCCTTGCTTGGAGATAGGGTTTTTTAAATCATCATAAAGCTAAAATAAGGTTTTTAAGGGGGTTTCTAATCTAACACAACTGGTGTCCTTATGAAATGTGAGAATTTGGCTAAAAAGACATGCACACATTTTCACCTTGTGAAAATGAAGGAAGAAATTGGAGCGATTCAGCATTAAGCCAAGAAACATCAGAGATTGTCAGCAAACCACCAGAAGCTAAGAAGTAGGGGCATGGAATAGTTTCTCTCTCAGCCCGCTGAAGGAATCAACCCTGCTGGCACCTTGATCTCTGAATTATAGCTTCTCAAACTAAATATATTCTTTTATAAGCAACCTAGTTTTAGTACTTTGTTATAACAGCTCTAGCAAAGTGATACATCTCCCTAATCACTGAAGTTGGAAGCTTCAAAGTAGTGAAATATCGATAAAGGTTCCAGTTTGTCCTTGGGGGTTCTAACCCAGCCTTGCAGGTTTGTCCTTGTGTCTTTCATTTCACATCAGACTTCCCTTCCCAACTACTTTATCCGCTGACCTCAGGTTCTAGTATTAGGTGTGGAGGCAACAGCTTCACAGAGATAGTCTCCTATACTTGAAGGGAAATTCATATAATAAAATCTCTCTTTTTCTATACACACACACGCACACCCATCCAATTGGTTATGTTTCTTTGATCAAGCTCTGATAGACACACAATTCTTTATATATTCTTAATACCAGTCCCTAGTCAGATACATTTTTAAGTATATTTTATTGATTATGCTATTACAATTGTCCCGTTTTTTTCTTTTCTTTATTCCCCTCCGCCCTGCATCCGCACCCCCCACCAGCATTCCCCTCCTTAGTTCATGTCCATGGGTCATACATATAAGTTGTTTGGCTTCTCCCTTTCCTATACTATTCTTAACCTTCTCCTGTCTATTTTGTACCTACCATTTATGATTCTTACACCCTGTACCTTTTCCCCCATTCTCCACTCTTCACCTCCCCACTGATAACCCTCACGTGATCTCCAGTTCTGTGATTCTATTCCTGTTCCAGTCGTTTGCTTAGTTTGTTTTCATTTTTATTTTTTTAGGTTCAGTTGTTGATAGTTGTGAGCTTGTTGTCATTTTACTGTTTGCTCATCTTCCTTTTCTTAGTTAGATAAGTCCCTTTAACATTTCATGTAACAAGGGCTTAGTGATGATGAACTCCTTTAACTTGACCTTATCTGGGAAACACTTTATCTGTCCTTCCATTCTAAATGATAGCTTTGCTGGATAGAGTAATCTTGGATGTAGGGCCTTGCCTTTTATGACTTCGAATACTTCTTTCCAGCCCCTTCTTGCTTGGAAGGTTTCTTTTGAGAAATCAGTTGACAGTCTTATGGGAACTCCTTTGTAGGTAACTGTCTCCTTTTCTCTTGTTGCTTTGAAGATTCTCTCCTTATCTTTAATCTTGGGTAGCTTAATTATGATGTGTCTTGGTGTGTTTCTTCTTGCATCCAACTTCTTTGGGACTCTCTGAGTGGCCTGGACTTGCATGTGTAGTTCCTTTGCCAGACTGGGGAAGTTTTCCTTCATTATTTGTCACGTAAGTTTTTAATTTCTTGCTTTTCCTCTTCTCCTTCTGGCAACCCTGTGAGTCAGATGTTGGAATATTTAAAGTTGTCCTAGAGGTTCCTAAACCTCTCCTCATTTTTTTTTTGAATTCTTGTTTCATTCTGTTATGGTTGAATGTTTATTTCTTCCTTCTGTTCCAAATTGTTGATTTGAGTCCCAGTATCCTTCCCTTCACTGTTGGTTCCCTGTATATTTTCCTTTATTTCACTTTGCATAGCCTTCATTTATTCCTTTATTTTGCAACCATATGCAATCATTTCTGTGAGCATCCTAATTACCAGTGTTTTGAACTCTGCATCTGATAGATTGGCTATCTCCTAATCGCTTAGTTCTTTTCCTGGACTTTTGATCTGTTCTTTCATTTGGATCCTATTTCTTTGTGTCAGTGCACCTGTTACATTCGGGGGTGGAGCCTTAGGTATTTGCCAGGGCCAGGCATCCCACTCCTCTGAGTTGTTGTGCTGTATGTGGGGGAGGGGTCAGAGAGGGAACATTGCTGCTTGCTCAGCTCTCACCCCACTTTCCATCACTTCCCTTGCTTTCCCACAAGTAGATTGTGCCTTTTCAGGTGCTGATCCTGGGTAGGTGAGCTTGTGTACATTCTAGAATCCTGTGGGTCTCTCCAGCGGACTCTCCTGTGAGACTGGGAATTTCTCCCACTGCCACAACCACCACAGATTTTGACAGCTAGAGGTTATGAGGCTTTATTTCCCTGTGCTAGAACCCTGGGTTGCATTGTCTGTTTCACCCCCCAGTTGTTCCTCTCAGCTTATCTGGATGTGCATGTGAGATATCCTGGTCCACCAGCTGCAGCCTCACCTGCCCCTGTCTGCCAGCTGCAGCTGCACTGCGTATCCTCTCTGTCCGGCTTCCCCATCTCAGTCCCTCCTACCAATCTGGATGAATGTTTCTTCTTTAACTCCTTGGTTATCGAACTTCCATGCAGTTTGATTTTTGGGTAGTTCTGGCTGTTTTATGTTTTTAAATTGGTCATTATCCTTCTTTTGGTTGTGCAAGGAAATGTATCTACCTACACCTCCATCTTGGTGGGCATTTCCACCTGTGTGTTTTGGAAAGAGTTACTTTCTCCAATCCATAATTGTCTTTCAGTTTCATAATGATGTTTTTGAATAGCAGCAGTTTTTCATTTTGATCAAGTAAAATTTATTCATCTTTTTCCATTTATGGTTAATAATTTTTTTGGTTTGGCCTAAAAAAATTGTTGTTTGCTTCAAAGTCATGAAGATATTCTCCTATTCTTTTGAGAATGGTATGAAGTGTGGTAATCAGAGTTCTTTCTTTTTTTTCCTTATGAAGATTCAGTAGTTCTGGTACCATTTATTAAAATGACCCTTTTTTCTTCATTGAATTGCCTTAGTATAATTGTTGAAAATCATTTGACCATATTCAGGTGGGTTCATGGCTGGACTCTGTTTTGTTCCACTGACTTATGTGCCTATCCTTAGATCAAGGTTACATTTTAATGACTACTGTGTAGTAAACCTTGAGATCAGAGTTTAAAATTTCCTGATTTTGTTCTTTTTCAAAACTGTTTTGGCTATTCTAGATTTTTGAATTTATATATAAATTTTAGAATGATTTTATTAACTTTAAAAAGTCCTCCTGTGGTTTTGATTGGGATTGAATTGGACACATAGATCAATTTAGGAAAGTATTGATATGTTACTAATGTTCAGTTTTCTGATCTGTGAACATGGCATGTGTCTCCATTTCCTTAGAATTTCCTTAAATTCTCTCGGGAAATGTTTTTTAGTTTTTAATGTAGAGGTTTCACACATCTTTTATTAAATTTATTCTTAAGTATTTTAAAGTTGTCATTAGAATTTTAAAATATTTTCTGTTTGATGCTAGTTTATATAAATACAATTTGTTTTTGTATGCTAACCTTGAATCCAACAATCTTGCTAAATTCAGATGTTAGTTCTAATTTTTAAAAATAGATTCCTGGATAAAATCCAAAATACTGACAACACCAAATACAGTGAGGATGTAAAACAATAGTAAATTTCATTCTTTGCTGGTACAAAGGTAAAGTGGTACAGCCTCTTTGAAAGACAATTTGGCAGTTCCTTACAAAGTTTAATATAGGCATACCATAAGATACAACAATCTTGGTTTGTAAATCCTAGGTTTACCTCCAAACCTGCATGTGAGTATTTATAGCAGCTTTTTCAGAATTTCCCAAAACTGCCTTGGTCAGGCGGCTCAGTTGGTTGGAGCATTGTTCCATGTACCAAAAGGTTGCAGGTTCAATCCCCAGTCAGGGTACGTATGGGAACTGAGTCATGTCTCTCTCTCAGTTCAATGTCTCTCTCTCTCTCTCTCTCTCTCTCTCTCTCTCTCTCTCTCTCACACACACACACACACACACACACACACACACACATCAATAAAAACATATCCTCAGGTTAGGATTAAAGAAAAAAAGACTTTCCCCAAATTGAAAACAACCAAGATGTACTCCAACAGGTTAATGGAAGAACAAACTGTGGTATATCCAGACAATGAGATATTATTTAGCAATCAAAAGAAATGAGCTTAAATACATATTGCTAAGTGAAAGAAGTCAACCTGAATACATGAAATATTCTATGATTACAACTGTGTGGTAGTCTGGAAGAAGCAAAACCATGGAGACAATGAAAAGATTAGTGGTTGCCAAGAGTTTGTGGGAGGGAGATGAATAAGTAGAGCACAGAGGATTTTTAAGACGTGAAACTATTCTGTATGCTTGTTTAAACACATTGAATTGTGCATTATAAAGGGTGAACCCTAATTTAAACTGTGGACTTTAATTAATTAATAATAATATATCAATATCAGTTCAACAATTATAACAAATGAAGAATACAAATGCAAAATGTAAATAATAGGGGAGGCTGTGTGTGAAACAGTGAGGGGTATCTGAGAACTTTCCATATTTTCTGCTCAACTTTTCTTTAAACCTAAGACTGCCCTAAAAAATAAAACCCATTAAAAGAGATTACCTAGGATTTCAAAATCTCAATACAGTCATTTCTACTGTGAATACTGTTTTACATCTTTCGTTATAATTTCTCTTTCTCGCTTTCTCTCTCTCACGCACACACATTCTCTCTTTTTGAATTGTCTTTTGTCCCTTACTAAGAATTCCCTGCACTGTCAAGTGGTAGTGGCAAAAGCATACACACGTGCTTTGTTCCTGACCTTAGGAGAAAATTGTTCAGCATTCTTTTTCTTTTAGTATAATATTGTTAATTACATTGATTAGATTTTCCCATGTTAAACTCATCTTACTTTCCTGACACAAACTTTACTGAGTCATCTTTTTAAAAATATTTTTTATATATTGTTGGATTCAATTTGCTACTACTTTGTTAAGGATTTTTATGTCTATGTTCTTAAGGGTTTTGATCTGTCAGTATTTTTTCATGTATTGTTCTTTTCCAGTTTTGGATTTAGGATTATGCCAACCTTATAAAACAAGTTTGGAAGTGTTCTGTCTCTTTAGGTTATCTGAAAGATAAAATATTTGCATCACTCCTTCTTTAAATGTTTGATAGAATGAAACAGTGAAGCTTCTGCATTGAAGTTTTCTTTGTGGGAAGTAATTACAAATTCAATTATTTTGTGGTTATATGGATTCTGTTTCTTCTTGTGACAATTCTGGTATGTTGTGTTTTTTTTTAAAGGACTTTCACCTAGTTTTATCCCAGTTTTCTTAACTATTAACGTGAACTTGCTCATAATTTTATTATCCTTTTATTTGAATAATATTGATAGCTTCAATTATGAAGTCCCTTCTTTCACTCCTGGTAGGTGCAGCTATCATCCTGATGTGGTGCACCTTGTGGAAGCTCTCTCCATTGGTGAGTGGTCTTTTTAAAAATAGAAGTGGTCATTTTAATGTGGGCCAACCTTGTCTTAAGTAAATACTTCTCAGTCCTTATGTAAATAAAAAGCAAGATGTTCAATAAAGGTGACGGTTTCACCTTTGACAAATATAAGGGATCTAACCTGGATTCAACAAGTAAGGAGGATATGCAATGCCGACCACAGCAAGGTAATGGCTTCAGGTGGCAGGGGGTTCAGGGTGTGTCATTAAACTCTGACCACAGCAATAGTAATAGAGTCTCAGGCCTAATACTGTATGGCTATTGCAGCTTAATCTCGATCAATGTAGCCTCTGACTTTAGCAGTGTTTTGGGCCACGTGGGGCCTCAGAAGATGACAGTGGGACCCAGAAGTCTTAGGAAGTAGGCACAACTGATGTAACAGAGAAGGGTGTTTTTCCTCTTTCTCTATACAGGACCTTTAGATGTTGAGGCCTAGAAAAATTATGTGATGCTTATTTTGTAAAAGTCTACAGGCCAGGGCTTAAAACTACAACTAAGTTTCAAAAGTGTCTCAGAGCATTGATGTATGTATTTCTAGCAGTCTGAGACAGGCAGACTAGAAAGATGACTTCACATCTGACCCTCTTTATGTTGTTTTCCATTGTATTCTGGCCAAGGGAGATCATGTGGATAGGCTGACTGCTCTTATTGTGTGTGCCTTATTGACAGTCTTATAGGTGATATTCTTTGCATCAGATGGCATCAGGTCTCTGAAAAGCAGGTGAATTTTCTCTACAGATATAGTAAACATAGTGTCATTATTATTACGACAATTAAATAAGAAGATGCAACTGAACTACTTAGTCTGCAGCTAGGAAAATAGTGCATGATATATATGAGCTATCATTTAAAATTAGTTTCAAGATTAATCTGAGGTGTAGGGTAATCCTTGAATGGCCAATTTAACTCACTCGTTAAAGTCTCTATTTTGTCCTTGTTTTTCTTCAATATGGCTATCAAAAAATGCCTTATAATGAGGCAAGAAGAAATATATATATGAAAATGATATATTCTTCTGTAGAAATCTATGAACCTACAATCAGAAGTACCCAGGAAATCCTTTTGGGGCATGAACATAAGTGATATTGTTGAAGAGTATTACAGAGCTCCTGGGCAAATGAACATGTGATGTATTCTTGAAATAGATCACAGAAATTGCACAGAGCCAAGAAAAAATCAGGGCAGGGCTTTTTCTTATCTGGACATCTGTTAGTTGGCTTATGTAGTTAAAATCAGACACTATTCTGACAATTCATTTTTAAAAGCTATGAGTGATAAAGTGAGTTGCTTTGCTGGTCCTAATTTTAGCCAACAAGGAGCTACTAGCCACTGAAATGGGAGTGATTGAAACCATGGAATAAAACAGATTTCTATTATGAAAATTTAAAGAACTGCAGAAAAATAGTGAGTAACAAAACAAACATCCATGTATTTATCTGAATTTAATAATTATTCACATTTTGACTAGGGGTCAGTGTTTCCTTTGGTTTTCTAATACTGCTAAATGCCAATTTGAAAAATATTAAGTTATCAGTAACAGTTTGATAAGTCAAAAATAAAGGAATGGAGCTATTTATCAGGATAGTACCTTCTCCTGGTTTTATATCATACCAAGTGTTCATTTTTGCAGTTCTGTTGTCAATTATGGGTGGATTCCTTTCCAAGTTTTTCATGAATAATCTTCATGTCTGTAATTCCCCTCCTCAACTTTGAAACAAGTGGATGGTTATTTATTCTCACTGGTATGCACTCTTTTTCAATATAGTGAAAAAATCATTGCAGTGAAATACTTTGGATCTGAGAGCCCCATACAGAGAAAAAGAAAGCAATAAACTATTTGATTTTTATTGATATGGAATGGAATGATTTGAGAAATATCTGTATATATGCAATATAATGGTAGGGTGACTTCTATTTCAAAATAAATCTTGGATTTGTATATAAAATAGTACTTGAACTTGGTATAATACTATTCCTTCCAAGAGTCTGAAAGTTTTTAAAATTTATTTTGCCATTTATTTTTATCATAACTCTGTGATATAGATAAGAAGAGGTAGATATAATTTAATGATTAACATTCTAAAAGGAAAATGTATCTTTGGGAAATTTTATTTGAAATTTGAGAGAATGTACCTTACTGTCTTTTGCCAAAAATTTTGAAGTCCATAAACTATAACAAAACATTTATAAATATAAGTTTATAGTGTAGGTATCCTCTTTTCTTAAAAATTTATTTATCACTGCTTATAACAAATAGAATAGAAAAAATGAAACACCTGAAAATACCATATGCTTTTGTTATGACTGTAGGCAGTGCGATATGTCACCATACCTCTGAAAGCCAAGTATTTGTCTACAGCAAGCCCTGAAAGCATAAAATCAGCTTAAATACATGCCTTGGTGAAAATAGTATATAGAGAGAAGAATTTTAGTAGGCTTGATGAAGTGCTATTAGATACAAATAAGAAAGATCATTAAAGCTGTTTAAGACAATACTCTATAGTTTTCTGACAATTCAAACCCTGTGCATGTAATTCTCATTGAAATGTGTTTGAAATTATATATTTCATTGAAGATTATATACTAAAATATTATTCGGTATAATCTATTCTTGTAAAGATTATAAATAATTGTATTTCTTTATTTATATTTTAATAGTTTTGCTAATATTTATAATACTGTAATATTAAGAAAAAGAAAAAAATACATGTTTCTAAAAAGAAATAATGCTTTTGTAAACTCTTGGAAATTTACTTGTAAAAGGAGTCCAACCCCAAACAGTACATTTACCAAACCGTGGCATCAGAGAAAATAAAGATTCTTCATTGTGCTTTTAAGTTATTTTCCTTACAAATTCTTGTGTATTTAAGATTTTGATCTATCAATCATGATTTATTAGGCCCTCTCTCTGTTATTAACAGTTTAATATGTTATACCACACTAAAAAAAGGATGATAAATCATGGAACTTTCTTATAATGAGCACACCATTATTCTTTATAGACAAAACATACACACATTAAAAATTAGAGAATAATCAAATGCTAAATTGCACTGCTGAGAGTACAAAGAATGGAGAGATCAGTCTTGAGCAGCCTGAGATTTTCTAAAAAAAAAAAAAAAAGATCGTATTTGAGCTTGGCTTTGAAAGTCAGAACATAGAGAAACTGATTTTTTTTCAAAAAATGTACTAGGTAGTGAAGATTTATCATCAGTCTTGATGAAGTAAATTCTATCTTAGGAAAATTAGTCTGGACATTACCTAGTCCCCTGGACTAGGGGACAAGACTTGGGGAAGAATGGCAGAGGAGACTGGTTGTCTTTGAGTTTCCTCCCCTCTACATCAGGAGAACCCTGGAATTTCTTAGTTGGGTACATGGCCATTTGTTTCCTAGCTTTCCTTATTCTGAACTGTGGCCTTGTGGTTATGTTCTAGCCTGGGATTGTGAAAGAAAATGATATATGATAGATACTTTCAAAGGCATGTCTTTAAAGGAAGGAGCTGTGCCACTTATTCCTCCTTCTTTTATCCTGCTGCTGAATTATCTTCTGTTTTTTAAAAGGTCTGTTAACTCAGGTTTCTAATTCATGCAGCTGAACTTATATCAACTAATACAAAATTTGGTATATGAAAGTAGAGCACATAGCAGAAACTTAAATAGATGCATTTGTTTGATAATTTAAAGGATACAGATGTTACAGAATGTAAAGGGGGTCACTTTTTTATGGTGTGGCAAAACAGTGGCGAATATACCTGGACAGGCAGATTATGGGCCCAGTGAGCCAATAACTCCAGGAGAAATGATGGGAAAAATTCAGTGTCTGTTGGCTGCTTTCTAATTCATTTAAAAGGCCCTACAATAAAGAGGAGAGCTCAGGCTAGATGCAGCTACTTTGCAAGTAGAAATGGAAGGATATATAACTCCGATGAGGGACTCTGTGTCTGAGGCAATCTCCGAAGACAGTGGTTTCGGTAATTTAGGGCCTTAAAGGGCTGAAAAAGGTAGCTGATTCTGTAGTCCAAATTCAAGCTATTATAAAACTGTCAGTTTTAGCAGGAGATAAGAATAAGTCCCCAAATCTTTTTAAGCACCCCTGTCAGACTATGGGAATGAGTCTGGCTGCAGAGATGCAGTTAAGAGTGCTACCTTGCCACCAAGTCTCAGCTGGTTCCCAGTAACTGTCAAAGATTGTTCTAGGCAGAGCACAGAGGTAGTAACTGAAATGAAAGTCCTCAAGTCTTGAAATGATCTGTTGAAGAAAGCTTTGTGCTTATCCCTTGAAAGCTAAAAGACTAGAAGCCTAGTATGTCTTTAAGGGAATGTTATTGCCAAGTAATCCACATACCAGGCCTGCAAAAGCCTGTATATTTTTTCTTTTTTCTTTTAACTTCAAAAGCAACTTGCAAATCTGCAAGCCTGCATTGCGGGAAGTAGGTTGTGGAGGCTGTGCAGACCCACTTCAGTTGTGTCCAGGGAGGGTAATGGACAAGAAAAAGAAAGAAACCCAGAGGGGAAAACTGTCCATTTTCTTGTGAGGAAAATAGTCAAGTGGTTGGCAGAACTGAGGTCTTCTAGATCCACTAATGGAGACACTTAGGAGCTTTGGGGATTTTAACAATATGGGTCCATATTTTTTTTTTCAAATTTAAAATTAGTTTTTAACTTAAGTGTGTGTTTTATCTCATAAAAACGTGCCCTATATTAAATAATTTTAAAGATACATTACTTATATGTAAGTCTTTCAATCTAGTTTACTCATTATCATGAATCCTTTTGACCCCTAAGCCTACCTTTATTTCTTCTCCTAAAGCTTGATGCAGAATATAACTTCCCCAATGGGAGGACCAAGAAATCAGGGATGCAGGGGAGAACAGAGGCAGTTATCCTTGATGATGCCAAGAGGCCCAGAGCACCATAACCATGTTATTGAAATGTTAATTATAAAAAATAAGCTATATGAGCAACTGCGTGAGGGTTTTTTTTTTCACGTAAAGTGCATTCCATGTCACTACAGATATTAGATAATGGGGTTGCTGTCATTGTAGTTATCCTGTACCTTCTCTACCACTGAGTAAGACAACTGCCTTTTGGGGGGGCATAAATAACTGAATCATATTTGGACCTGATATAAAGGAGTACCTATCACTGAAAACAATTGGATTTTGAGGTGATGCAGAAATTGGATAAAGCCTTGAGGTGGTGTACCTCGAAGTCTAGGTGTGTTGCATATATTAGAAGAAGTGTGCTATGCCATTCAGTTCTCTTTTTTAAAAAAAATTATTGAATTTATTGGTGTGTAATTGGTTAATACAATTATGTAGATTTCAAAACCAAGATCTAGAAGCAGCCCAAGAGTCCATCAGTATATCAATGGATAAAAAAGCTGTGGTAGATTTACATAATGGAATACTACTCGGCCACATGGAGGGACCTAGAGTGTATTATGCTAAGTAAAATAAGCCAGTCAGAGAAAGACGAATACCGTATGATTTCACTGATATGTGGAATCTAAGGAACAAAATAAACTAATAAACAAAATAGAATCAGATATCTTTTTAAGAGAGCTTCTGCAGCAGAATCAGGTATCTTTTTAAGAGAACTTCTGCAGCAAGGAAATCAGTCAGCTGCAGTGACTTTGAGATGCATCAAAGTGTTCAAGCAGAGGACACGCTGTCCCTGACTCTCTCTGGGTAACTCCAGCTAATGATTGAGCATGCTAGCTCTTCTTGGTGCTAGCCATTGCTGTCCAACATAAGACTCTTGCAAAGGGCAGTTTTTGCTTTGTAGCTCTCTGTTGGGCTGGATGAGAGTTTTTTAAAGAGTGGTTCTTCCTACCCAAGCCTCCTTCTTTCTTCCTTTCTTTTTGCAGATGTCAGATCTACACTGAGCATTGAAAGCTTTTGCTGCCTCCTCCTTCTCCTTCTCCCTTTGATCTTACACATGGATCCCCACCCAATAAATACCTTGCATTTCTAACTCTGCCTTGACCACTGCTTCCTAGAGGGCCAGAGCTGACACAGGTACACGTGACTATTGGTCATTGTAGAGCAAAGTAACATGCCAGAGACACTTCTTGTCTATGGGATACAAGTTATTACCACTGTGCCACTCAGTGGAGAATATTCTTTGTGTCAAATTCAAATAGATTCTTCTTTTTACATTTCACCAATGTTTTTATTTTATTCTCGAGCTTTTTCAAACTCTCAGCCATATTATCTGTTCTCTTAATTCTCATCTTTTTCCTGAGTCTTTCTACCCCAGCCCTCTGTCTCCTGGCTCCAGTCTTTGTTAGACCCTCTCTGGGACAGCCACATAGCAATCATCCTGGGATTTCCCTTTACTGCTCCCTTGAGGTGCAAATCACCATTTTGGGGAGATCCAAGACTACCTTCTTTTATGTTTTAATTAAATATGTCCCTATGTTCTTAAAATACATGTTCATTCCTAAGAAAGGGTGCATTTAAAGTAAACTTTTGAGTCCATACATATTTGAAAATGCCTTCATTATTTCCTCATGAGTGATTATTACATTGACTAGGAACCTGAGATAAAAATCATTTTCTCTAGGAATTTTGAAGGCTTTGCTTCATTGCTTTCCCAAATCCTATGTTCTCTTGAGAAGGCTAGTATTTCAGATTTTCATTCCCTTGCAGATAAGCTGTCTTTTATCCATCGTAACTTTTGGATTGTTTCTTTACCCTTAGAGGTATGACATTTTGCCAAAATGTATCAAAATCCTGGATACAGAATGAGTTCTTTGGAAGACTGGATCCATTTCAAGGAAATTATCTATTGTCACTTCTGTGATGTTTTTTCCTTCTTTCTTCTTTTTCTCTCTTTCTGGAATTCTTTGGATGTAAAATGTCTTAGAATAATCCTTTGACTCTCTTATCTTTTCTCCCATGATTTAGTCTGCTTGTATTGCAATCTGGGGGATTAAATTTATTCTCTAGCTTTTATATTGAATTTTTATTTGGTAATCAAATTTTAATTTCTAAAAGTTTTTTCTTATTATCAGATACAGCTTTGTATGCACTGTGTTGTAGTTATTTTATGAATACGGTACCCTTTAAATGAGTTAATCGTTTTTTATATAATATATAACTAAATGAATTCCCATGTACCTTTCAACCCTAGGTAAGAAAGTAAATAGCAGCACCGTATAAGCCCCTGTGTTCTCTTTATTATGGCTAGCTGCTACATGGAGGGCTGTGTTAATCACTCCTTTGCTTTTAAAAATAGTTTTATTATCTATGCATGTATTCCTAAACACTGATTAGTTTGACCTGTTTTTTAAATTTTATAATGGACTTATTCCACATATTTTCCTTTGTGAATGATTTCTTTTGATTTTTGGAAGTGCTTACTCAGCAATATTTTCCATTCTCTGCTCTTTGTAGTTGGCAGTTTATATCTTTTTAAAAAATGCATTATTATCATTTTAATGAAGCCTTGGAAGGTAGGGAAGGTAAATGTGTGTGTTTAATTTGCCATATTAAACTAGAAGCCTAAATGAGATTTTTTAAATAACATGTGAATCATGCTATTTTATTAATTTATACTTGGTTCTGTTAGCATATATATTTATTATATGTGCTGTATATGAAAGGAATATTTTAAAAATATTTTGTAATTTAAAATTTGAACTAAATGCTCTTGAGGTAGTAGGATATAATAAGTGTTGGGATCAGTCAAACCTGGGTTAAAATCCCTATCCCACCACCTTTTAGATGAGAGATATTGGACATATCATTTAGCATCTAAAATCCCAAATTTACCCATTTATCAATTGGGATAAAAATACCTACCCCAAAGTGTTATTTGATGATTAAATGAGGTAGTATATGTGAAGGATTTAACATAATTCTCAGCATATAGTAAATGCTAAAAAAAAATATCCTGTTCCTCTTTCTTATTTAAGAATGTAGCTTTTCTGTTCTGTTCAGGCTCACAAGCAGGATTAGCTTTATGATCTGTGCAGTTATACGTGGCTCTGTGCTCTAAGGGGCTCCTTGGTTCAATACCGCTCTCTTGAAATTATTAATAATTTGATCTTTGAGCTTGTGTTATGTATGTGAATACTGGTGGGACAATGAGGCATGTACCTGAGCAGAGGAGGCACATTTAATGTGTTTGTCTATCTTTTCTTGCCACTTCATTCACATAAAATGCTCACAGTGCTCCAGGAGCACAGAATTCCAGTGAATGCATAACCTATGGGAGTACAGTGAGATTCAAACAAATATAAGGTAAGTGTTATGTCTGTGACTAAGTTGGGATACTGACAGCACTGATAGGCTACAGTCCTTTCTGAATCAGAACTTGCTTTGACTTAATGTAACCTTCATGTCTGCCTGGGTCTTTTTCATGCAGTTGCCATACTCAATGAGTTCTTTGAGCATCCTGATAACAAGTGTTTTGAACTCTGCATCTAATAGGTTCATTATTTCTGTTTTGTTTAATTCTTTTTCTGGAGTTTTATCCTGTTCTTTCATTTGGACTGTGTTTCTTTGTCTCCTCAATTTGGCAGACTCCCTGTGTGTGGTTCTGTATATTAGGTAGAGCTGCTTTGACTCCTGTCTTAGTAGTGTGGCCTATTATAGAAGAGCAGACCTGTAAATTGTGTTGGGCAGAGCCTTAGGTGAGCAAGAAAAATCTAGAGGAAACCAACACTGGAGGAGATGAAACTGAGTATCAAATCAATGATTTGGAACATAAGGAAGAGAAAAGCATTCAATCAGAACAGCAAGAAGAAAAAAGAATTCAGAAAAATGATGATAGGATAGGAAGCCTCTGGGACATCTCCAAATGTAGCAACATCTGAATCATAGGGATGCCAGAAGGAGAAGAAGAAGAGCAAGAAATTGAAAACTTATTTGAAAAAATAATGATAGAAAACTTCCCTAATTTGGTGAAGGAAATAGACATATAAATCCAGGAACCACAGAGAGTTCCAAGCAAGTTGGGCCCAAAGAGGTCCACACCAAGACACATCATAATTAAAATGCCAAAAGTTAAAGATAAAGAGGAAATCTTAAAAGCAACAAGAGAAAAACAGAGACTTACCTACAAAGGAGTTGCCATAAGACTGCCAGCTGATTTCTCAAAAAAAAAGTCTTTGCAGACTAGAAGGGACTGGCAAGAAGTATTCAAAATGATGAAAAGCAAGGACATCCAAGATTACTCTACTCTGCAAAGCTATCATTTAGAATGGAAGGGCAGATAAAGTGCTTCCCAGATAAGGTAAAGCTAAAGGAGTTCATCATTACCAAGCCACTATTATATGAAATGTTGAAAGGGCTTATTTAAGAAAAAGAAGATAAAAACTATGAATATTAAAATTGCAACAAATTCACAACTCTCAACAACTAAAGCTAAAATAAACAAACCAAGCAAACAATCAGAACAGGAACAGAATCACAGATATGGAGACCACTTGGAGGGTTATCAGCTGGGTCGGGGGGAGGCAGAAACTGGGGGAAAAGTTGCAGGGATTAAGAAGTATAAATTGGTAGGTACAAAATAGACAGGGGGGTGTTAAGTATAGTATAGAAAATGTGAAGCCAATGAACTTATACGTATGACCTGGAGACATGAACTAGGGGTGAGAGATTGCTGGAGGAAATGTGGGTAGCAGGTGGAGAGGGGCAAATATTGGGATGGCTGTAATAGCATAATCAATAAAATATATTTTAAAAAATAGAAAAATAAAGATAATGCAAATTAAAAAACAAACAGAATTTGCTTTGAATATGGAAGGCAGGCAGTGGCATTCTAAGTTACATAAATGACTACAGAAACCCCTGTTAGCCCTCTGTTAGCCAATTACCTGTGCTAGAAATGGTAATATAAAAAATGAAGGATAGTTCTTTTTTTTCCAGTCCCCACAAACTTAGTAGTAACCCAAAGGTAGACAGTGTTGGTAGAAATGTGCTGGTACCAAGAAATGAAGTAAAAATTTTTGAGTTAATTTTATGCAGTGGTTTCACTCTTTTGGTAAGAATGAAATACATATGCATGTATGAGCTATGAAATATCAATTGTGTAATTTTGATAATTCTGAATACCATTTAAATGCCCTTGTATTTAAAACCTACTGCAATATAAATATGAATAGGAAAACTCATACAAATAATTCAAAATTTTAATTTTTCTTAGAAGGACATCAGGTAACAACAGCAAAAGCCATAAAAAGTCATGGAAAAAAGGGAGAAGTGTTATGTTTTAGTAGTTTGAACAGCAGTTTTTCCCAGTATGTTGAACAAGGGATTTTGTGCTTTCATTTCATACTAGGCCTCACAAGTTATGTAGACAGCTCTGGTTATAAGAATCTTTACTGAATTTCTAAAGCCTGCTCTTTATCAGAACAATGTAGAAAATGATAGCCAGCATGTTGGATTTGCAGTTTTCTTTTATGACAGATGGAGACAATATCATAGGACACAATCTAATCTTGCTTTTGCTTAATTAACGAACAATGATTTATTTATTTATTGTTAATTAATAAACAATTAACAATTAATTAATTAATTTGTTGTATTGGTGAGTCTAGGGCCAAATAAGTCTGCTTAAATGAAGGAGGTGGAAGGGGAAGACATAGTAAATTTCTCATTGGGCTTCCGTTATTTTAGGTGAAGGAATTCAAGAATAAGTGTGGAGGAGGCACGAAATACGAATGCATTTGGGGGCTATTTCATTCTTTAAGGTGGGTTGAATGTGAGTGTGCTTAGAAGATTCTCAAATTCATTGCTGCCTCAAGCTCCACCCATAGTATTGTTAGGTCGGTAGGTATTTGGAGGCTGGAGCATGAACGAAGGAAAAAAACAGGATTGAATTAAATGTCTGTTTAAAAAAATTTTTTTTTTAATCCACGAGAAAGAATTCATGTGAAGTGCATCTAATTAAAGACCAAGGAGTAGCACACACCTCGGCGACCCCGCGGGGCCGAGGCGTCACCGAGCCGGGGAGCCTGAGTGCAGAGCCCACTTTGACCCTGAAATCTGAGCCCTGCTAGCGGCGCCCGCCGCCGGACCCACCCATCCCAGTTGGCGAGGCAAGGCAATAGCCTAGATGGAGGAGCGGAGCCTAGACAGCTTTTTCGCCTAGAGGGGCTAGAAGAAGGAGCGAAGCAACCGGGCAGCGAGCCCCGCAAACGCAGGGTCTGGACAGGTGATGGCGGCTTCGTGAGCGCCGAGTCCGCGAGCTCTTGGGCTGCCACCCAGGTCGTGACGAAAGATGAAGATGAGTGGAAAGAATCTGAGGGGAAAATGGATTACAGTAGTCTTAGAGTTCAGGCCATGCAAATAAGTGAAAAGGAAGAAGATAATAGTGAAAACAGGGAAGATCCAGGTGATAACTGGGAAGAAGCTGGAGACGGTAGTGGTGGTATAGAAAAGTCTTCAGGTGCCTGGAACAAAGCAGCTCGGGTACAAGCACCTCCTGCTCCAGCAATTGTTACAGAAGCCCCAGAACCAGCAATGACTGTATTTTAGGCCTCCTGGAGCCAGGTTAATTACAAGGGAAACTCTACAAAGACCACTAAAAATATACAGTGATGCACAGTTCCCATCCCTGCAGTCCACTGCCAAGCATGTAGAAAGCTGAAAGAGGTACTTAAAATGAATACTACCTGGAGTTAAATGACCACATACGGCACCTCAACATTTTGTTCAGGGCTATGAATTTTTAAAATTAAATAAAATGGGAATAAATATAAATGATAGAAGATGGAAATAATTGTTTTTCAAGAGGAGGGTGACTCAAAGTAAATCCCACTCTTTTTGCCTCTGAGATTCACAGCTGGCTTGAATTTAAACCTCCACTTGAACTTGCTCCTTTGCCCTATTCTACAAAATAAGGGGTAGTGATTTACCATACTCATCCTTCTTTATCTGATCTGCTTCCATGAAATAGAAGTGAAAAGTAATTGAGTAATGGATAGAACTTTACTTGAGTGAGAAAATTGTTGCCCTTACTTATGCATAAAGAAAGATATATTGTCTGTTATTTGCTAACAGTGAAAGTGAGTCTTAGAAGGAATCACCATGCTAATAGACAGTTTTTTAACTTTCCAGTTGTTCAAGTCGGTCCCAGAATAAGTTTGCAGTTAATGTACTGAATACTACCGTAGATTTGCTACCACAGAAAATGGGACCATAGAGCTTTAGTTACAGTATTCTGTTTTTTGTTCAATTGAAGCCTTAAAAATGGTTTGATAAAGATTTTGTATTTCACTCCTGTCTCTCCCTCAAAATTTCTCTAATGGGTGGCTTCTTTTTTTTAACTCAAGGAAGAATATTTTTGAAACAACCTCAAGAAACCTTTACTTATTTCATTTATTCTTCCTTAGGGAAAAGGAAAGGGAGAAGAGCTTTGAAGTAGTAAGAAACGAAACTAGAGTTAGGGATGAGATTTCCAAAAACCAGGCCCTTAAACTTTAGCTAGACAATCAGTATGCTGTGCTTCAAAATCAGAAAAGCAGCCACACACAAGACAATTAAGGAATGGTCTTTGCTAACCCTTCTAAAGTAACTAGACCACAGCTAACCAAAATGAACCTGTGCTGAATCTACAGCAACTGATGTAGACCCCTTGATATAAGTGACTAGCCACATGGCATTGTGAAAGTTTCGAGTATCATAACTACTCTTTATGTATGTTGCATTTAGAGGGATTTTCATTGTTATAAATGTGTGAATTAGATTCAGCAGTGTTCTTTCATAACAGTTAATATGCAAATACAAAAAAAAAAAAAAAACCCTCACAAAGTCTGCAGCCAGTGGTCATTTCAAAATCTTTTTATGTTCAGATACTGAACCTTTGTAAGGTCTTCTACCTCGGATTTACTATACTCATTGTGGACTTCATGTGGGTCACAACTTCTGGATCAGAAGGTTACACGTGCTATGTCTATGTGAAACTTGAAACCAGTCCTACTGGTTTCCCTATCAGAAATCCTGCAAAAAGTCAGCCATCAGAGTTCTGTTCTGCTGTAAAAGATGAAGATTTAAGTCACCTTAATTAACCTGTCCTGTGAGTGGGCTGTGGCTGTCTGTATTAGACTTCCTGGAACTTGCAGCTCTCAAAAAGAATTGATGTGTTCAACTACTCTGTGTAGGGCTGTGATTCATAATTTAAACTTTGAGTTGTATTCTGAGGTAATCACTGATACTACGAAACCTGGGTCTGCCAGGTGTGAAGGCGACATAGGTAATAATCGTGTTTCTTTTAGTAATTTTTTATTTGGTTAGTACTTTTTCTAACGTATGTTCCACATAAGGTCCTGTTTTTTATTTAACTTGGAAGAAGTTCTTTGATAGACCATATTACTTGGTTGAGTAAGTGACCTGAAATATACATTAGAATTGTGAAATGTCTCATGAAATTGCCAATCCCTAAAGTGGAACCAAATATCCTTTGATATAAAAGGGCAATGGATACAGGGGGATCTATTTCAGGTGCTGTTAAAGCCTCCTTGAATCAGGTCTAAATTGTAAGGTTCACTGCAATAGAAAGAATATGGTTTCGGCTGACGCCAAGAGATTCACTGATTTATTTTTATAAATTCAAAGCAATGTGAACAGAACCTCAACCTAAAAGCCACTTACATTCCATGGATCTTGCATATTTGACAATTCCAGATATACTTGTGCCCAAATTTTTAAGTTATTTGACATTCTATAGATGCAGTGATTGTGCCAGGGTAGCGCTGTTATCAATCTTCTGGTGTATCTTTATGTTCATTTGGAAAGTCATGGGCAAAAGACAGGTGATGTAGCACTTCTGTTTTTAATAATTATAGCTTAAACTATCCAGGAATTTTTAGTCCTAAAAGAGACTTTAGGAGGATACACGAGATTATCGAATAGTTTGTATCCATTTAGTGAGACAGGCTGGACCTTGAGTGACATATTTTTCCTGAAAAGTATGCATTTTTTCCAGCAAAATTTTGTTGAGAGTTATATTATTAAGGATTGAACTGAGATGGATATGTGGAACTTATTTAATGGCACATTGCACTAGGAATCTGAGGGTCTGCAGGAAATTTAAAACCAACTCTTGTTATAATTTTTTAAAAGATTGTGAAATTTTCAAAATGTACCTGAATCAAGTTTTAACATACTGTATGGTGGATGGATAGGCTGTCCATTATACCATTTCTTTCTTTGACTTCTCAGGCATGGTTTGGCAGTTCAAGAACTCTGTAACATTAACAAATTCAATAAAAATAAATGCCTGGAAAAAAAGAAAAGACCAAGGGGTAACCGATGACACTGCTATGTCTAATTAAATCTATTTTCATATTTTTAAAAATGGAGCTTGTTATATTTAAAATAATTTTATAGGCAACATGCTGTACAAGTGGATAGTTTCCAAGATAAATGCCATTGACAGGAAAAAGACAAGAAGGATTAAAGCTCCTATAAGCAGAGCTGAAGGGAAATTTCAGGGAAGTTTTGCTTGTGATTACCTATTTCTTAAGAGAGCATAAGGGTGATGGTTGATTTCAGAACTTGAGCCATAATACCTGATAGTGTGATATTTGTTTCACTTTAGAAAAGCATTCAGATATCACAGCAGCTTGTGGCTTGTCTGCTCTAAAATGGGTAGCTGCATCAGGTGGCACTGCTTGCCTGCTTCTGCAGACCAGGCAAGAGTTGCTTCAGGGAACACTTCATTGAGAGGTAAGGATCTAAAGAAAAGGACTAAGAAGAAAAACGAAAACAGCAATACTGATTTTGTTTCAAACACACATAAACAGCCCTAACCCATGCAGCTCAGTTGGTTAGGTGGCGTCCTGCAAGGCGAAAGGTCACTGGTTCAATTCCTGGTCAGGGCACATGCCTGGGTTACAGCTTCAGTCCCCATTTGGGGCATGTTTGAGAGGCAGCCAATTGATGTTTCTCTCCCTCTCTTTTTCCCTCCCTTCCCCTCTTTCTAAAAATAAATAAAATAAAATATTAAAAAAAAAACAAAATACAAACACAAGCATGTACAAGCACTTTTTTATTCAGACATCAGTGCTTTGAATATGTGAAGTCAGCATATGGACACATCCAAAGTCTAGGAAAGGTTGAAAGACAAGATCTAACATGTAAAGCAAGCAAGAAAGTAAAATATGTTTTCTTTTTAGATACCACCTCCTTTTTATTTTTTCTTCTTGACAATTGCTATTTATTACAGTGTAATATTGCTGATCTGTTCTTAATAGTTACTCAGACTCTGGAGTCCTTAGAGGGTTCTTTGCTCTGTAAGATCCTGGAGGCATTTTCATGCTAGTCTGACTGCTTTGATAACTTGTATGATATGTCATAAGTAAGCCAGAAACAAGTTGTTTTAGGGTTAATTGTTGAATTAATACTTTCTCCCTAGATCCCTTTAAAAAATCTGAAATTATTAGAAGGATTAAAGTCCTTTTCTTGCTTTCCACAAGTAAAAGCTGAAGTTTCAGAAGAAAGATGACTGGCCTATAAATTTTTCAAATTGGTAATTGTATAAAATAAAAGAAAAATCACTCATTATGAATATATTTTTCTCCTGATAATCATCATTTACTCCTATATGTTCATGAACGATCCTGCTATTATTTCATAATGACAGTAATAATAATAGCACACACAATTTATGGTACTTACTATGTGCCAGGAACTATCGGGTTTTACATATATTAATGCATATATTCCTCACAACAACCTAATAAAATACTTACTATTATTCTCATTTTATACACAAAGAAAATGAAGCAGAGAGGTGTTAAGAAATATGCCAATGCCACACATCCAGTAAGTGGTGAATACAGAATTTAACTCAAGTTATCTGGTACTACACTGCACTATGCTGCTTTCTCAACTTTGGTATATAATTTTATAATTTAGAGTCAATTTTATAATGCAGTGAAGTGATATTGTCATATCCTGATACTACATTTGTTTTTAAGTCTTTGTATTATGGTTATAATGCATAGTATTTTGAAAATTAAAATAAGAATAAAAATATTCTATTAACAATTTTGTGAAGATATGGAGAATTTATTACATCCTTTCTGGGTTCTGAGAGAAACTTAAGGTCTCAGTATTAGCTGTTATACTAGAAATGGAGGTGGTAACTACTGCATTCATGGCACTGAATGTGACTAGATTGAAAATGCTGGGCAGGAAGACTTTGCCTCTTGCTTCTCTACCGAGCGGGAGTTTACATAATTTCATGTGATTGATACCAGCCAGCAATAGGAGAGTCTGAAGAAAGCTCTGACAGATATGTTAGAGCCTAGCAATACTTTTGAGAGAAGGTTACCTATTGGTAACCTGTCCAAAATACAGATCAACACAGGAATCAAGGGTGGAAAAAATGGAGAGCTTCAATAAATATTTGTTGATGTTATTTGGTTCTAAATTATTTAAAGATTATTGTTCTTTAAATAATTATTATTACTCTGTGTCACTTTAGTTATCTCTTTCTGTGCTCTTCCCATGATCAGCCAATCTCCGCTGATCCTTCATGTATTTGTGGAAACCACATTTATGCATATTAGTGATACATCCTTAGGAAGAGAACATTATGAGATAGTACTGAATAAATGGCCTTTTCATTGTAGTTACATCTCATATGTATTCAAGCATAATAATCAGAAAACATCCAAACAATGGCAGGGAATGATTTATTATATTTTGAGATCTATAGGAACCTCTGTGACTAAAGACTAAGAGTAATTCTCAATACTAGTAATATAGTATAAAGTACGGTCAGCAAGTGAGTTTTGCAGCTAATTAAGAATTAAATTATTAAGGATACTTCCCTAGTTACCAAAACTGCAAATTAAAATTTTTGTTTATCAAATTGTCAAAAACAGATTTTATTCAGTGAAAGATAAGAAAATGAGCACTCTCATATATTCTTGAAGGGAAGTCAATTGATATAATTTTTATAAGGCAATGTAGCTATATATATGTATCAAAAATGTTAAAATGCTTGTACTCTTTGACACAGCATTCCCACTTATAGGACTTTATATTTAGGCAATACTTCATACATGTGTATCATCACGCACCACATAATGATGTTTCAGTCAATGATGAACAGTGTATATAATGGTGGACCCATAACACTATAATGGAGCTGAGAAATTCCTATTACCTAATAACATTGTACTTGTCATAACATTGTGGTGCAACACATTACTCCTGTTTGTGGTGATGGTGGTATAAACAAACCTACTGTTCTGCTAGTCACATAAAATTATAGCACATACAATTATGTATAGTGCATAACACTTGACAATGATAATAAACACCTCTGTAATGGGTTATGTATTTAGTATACTAATTACTATTAGTTTAACATGTACATGTACTTTTTTAACTTATAAAAATTTTGCTGTAAAACAGTGTGCTATGGTAACGCTGGCAGCAGCCTCATATATCTTGTGCTTACTATATCTTTTGATTGCATAATTTTCTCTTGTGCTCGATTTAACCTCATGTTGTTTATACCTTAGCAGTTTTATGCAGGCTCGTAGCCTAGGAACAATAGGCTATACCATCTAGCCCATGTGTATAGTAAGCTATACCGTGTAGGTTGCACTCTATGATGTTCACACAATGACAAAATTGCCTAATGACACAGTTCTCAGAATGCAATCTTGTCATTAAGCAGTGCTTATAAGGATAATTAAGTATTATTTTTTATTTTATTTAATTTTTTATTTTATTTTTCAGCTAATTGGCATTTAATATTATTTTATATTTGTTTCAGGTGTGTATCATAGTGGTTAGACAATTATATAATTTACAAAGTGATCCCCCTAATAATTTGAGTACCTACTTGGCATCATATATAGTTATTGCAATTTTATTGACTACATTTTATATTTTATATGCTGTACTTTGCATACCAATGACTTTGTAAGTCATAATTTGTATTTGTTAATCCCTTCACCTTTTTCAATCAGCACCTCAAACCCCACTCCCATCAGGCAACCCTCAGTTTGTTTTCTGTGTCTGAGTCTGTTTCTGTTTTGTTTGTTCATTTATTTTGTTCTTTAAATTCCATGTGTAAGTGAAATCGTGGTTAAATATTGTTTATAATAACCCCAAATTGAGAAACAACTTTAGTGTCTAATAATGATAATTTACTATTAAGTAATGGTAACTGTCTAAAAAAATAAAACAAAAAAAAGGCAGGAGAAAAGTATTTAATGACATGTTTATAAAGATGTTTACAATATATTTTAAGCCAAAATGAATAAGAAACTATATAATATAATCATATATTTGTGAAAAATTACTATAGAGGAAAAAAACACAGAAGAATGAATATCAAATGGCTAACTGGACTTCTCTCTGGTGATCTAATAGGTGATATAATTTCTTTTTTATGCTTTTTTTTAGTTCGTTAAGTTTTATAGTGAAGATATGTTGTATTTGCAATGTGTGGAATATATTAACAGTTATTTTTCTTAGCTTAAAGAAATATAACACTTTGTTTTTATTACTGTAAAAACTCTATAATCAATTGTTGAATCAACCCACTTTCAAAGTCTTTTTGTAATAGGCCGACTTCCTCTCCAAATAAGAAAGTAGTATGTATCAGACCTACTTTTCCTTTGAGAACAACTGGAAATGCTGGATAAATCACAAACTTTATTTGGTAAAACTTTACTTGAAGACATTGGAAAGCTACCAGGTAACAGGGTTTGAAGGCCAAGATCTCTAAGAGAAATAAAAGCACTGAGATTAGTCCAATATTTTCCAACGCTTATTCTTTGAGAGATTTACTAATTTGAAAGCGGCAGTTGGGAGGTTGAGACTGAGCAGGAAATTATGATTAAAAGACTGAGAATCTAAGCCAAGCTTTCAGCTCTTTCTATTCATTGGGGAGACAAAAATTCAAATTTGATACCCGTTAAAGAGAAGGAGGCTTCATAAATCATGAGAGCTTTTATTTGGGAAGCCTAAAGGACTATATCCTAAAACTAATGGCAAACTGGAAAGAAACCATGTTTAAGGCTAACACGCAGCTTTGAAATAAACTAATCACAATTGAATTAAGGTAATCGGCCTCTCTTTGACAGATGCATAATTAAATATTCCTTGGAAGGAGAAAAAAAGTTCAAAATCTCAATTCGTCCCTACACCTATTCATTCAAAATACTTGTTATCGAATAAAAACTTAGTAGGCCTACCAAAAATTGGTTCAAAATTTTTTTTTTAAAAGGAGAAAAAACAAAAACAAACTGATGTATGATCTAGGTATTGGATAAACCAGAAAGGGACTTAAAAATAACTATGATTAATATATTCAAAATATAAATGATGAGATAGGGAATTTGATATTAAAAATAGAAAATATTAAAATTATACAACTGAAAAATAATAACTCAATATGTAAATTTAACAACAAATTAGACACAAACTAAAGAATTAGTAAATTGAAGGGTGAGTCAGCAGAAAATATTCAAACTGAAGCATTGAAAGGAAAAATACAGAAATAGTACAGGAGATATATGAGACATAGTTAAAAGGTCTAATGTATGTGTAATTGGAATCCCAGAAGGAGAAAGGTGAGAGAATAGAGCATATACAGTATTTGACAAGAAACTGAGTATTTTTAATCTAAACTGGAAAATATCAATCTATACATTCAAAAAGTGTCACAAAGCCAAGCAGTATGAATACAAAGAAAAGCACACCTAGGTGCATTATAATAAAACTATTGATATTCAAAAACAAACACACACACACAGAAACTGAAATCAGCCAGGAGAAAAAGAGGAAAATTACATTCAAAGGGGCAACAATTCTGACAATTGCTTCTCAACAGAAATGATCAAAGCCAGAAACCAATGAAAAGATATGTAATGTTCTGAACCTAGCATACTTTACCCAGTGAAAATTTCAAATGTGCTGAAAGATAAAATAAAGATTTGGGGTCTTTAAATTTTTAAAGATTTAAAAAATTTTAAAATTTTTTTAAAAACACAAAAAACAGAAAAAAAAACTTTTACAGCAGACCTGCATGGAAAGAAATCCTAAATAGTAGAAAGAAAATAATTGAGTACAAAAACGTGGTAATTTGGATAGGAATGAAAAGCAATGGAAAGGTAAATATAAAGGTAAGTCTAAATGAATTTGACTATAATAATTATGTTTTGTGAATTTAAATATGTACAGTTATGCATCATTTAATGACAGGGATACATTCTAAGAGATTCATTATTAGGCAGTTTCATCAGTTGAACATTATAGAGTGTACTGGATGATATAGCTTACATTATAATTGTATGTGCTATACTTTTATATGACTGGCAGTGCAGGTTTGTTTTTTTTTGCCATAAGAAATGTCCAGTTCTATTAAAAAATGTTGTAAGAGTTTATTTGACCCTAACCTATGCTGGGGAGTAAGATGTCTAATATTCTTCAGAATAGCAACTAGCAGTTTCTTTTACGTATTTGAGATTAAGGAGGGAACTTACGTAAGGAAGATCACATGAAGGTGTGCAAAAGCAAGGTGGAGATTGGGTTATAGGATAGTTAAGATTATGTGCCCTCAGGGTGATCACCCTTTAGACAGAGGGGTCTGAAAAGAGGCATTTCAAAGATCTGTTAACTTAGATGCACAGAAACAAGGGACAGGGCTTACTCAAGGCAAAGATAAGCCTTTTACTGAAAAAGATGTATGCCAGGGCATGACTACCCACCATGACCCACAGTTAGGAATTTCTGGTCAGATCACCCAGTGAAGTAACTTTCCATAGAACCCCTTTTTTGATCCCCAGTTTGCAACAGCATCACTACAAACATATGAGTAATGCATTGTGCTATGGTATTATAATAGCTGTAAGGTTACTATGTAAGGAATTTTTCAGTTCCATTATAATGTTATGGGACCGTGGTTGTATATGTGTCCATCGTTGATCAAAATGTTGTTATGTGGTACATGACTGCAGACTTAAGATATGTAACAATAAGTATCAAAAGACAGGACTTTTTTGCATTATCCAGGAATTAGTAAATGTATTTATTTATGTTAGTTAAAGAAATAAAAAGTAGTCTGTAGGGGAGCCATTAAAAGAAAGTAGATAAATGTAAAAAGTAGAAGTGAATAGAGGGGAAAATTAAATAATAAAAAATATTCAAAAGAAGGCAGGAGAGGAAAGATGATATGTATATTAGTGGGACAAGTAAACAAATGATAATATGATAAGTTTAAACCCAGGTTATTAGTAATTATATTAAACTTAAATGAACTAAATTTTTTCATCTGGAAGGTAATGGTTGTCAGGCTCATTTTTCAACAAAGCAAAATAAAAAAACCATCAACTTTATGCTGCTTTAAGAAGCTGAACTTAAATATATTGACACAGAAAGTTTGAATGTAAAATGACGGAATGATACATGCAATGTGAAACTATGAAAAAGATTTTTTCAGAGAAGGTAACCGTAACATGAAGTATAATTAAAAAGTAAAGATGGATGTTTTCAGTTGGTAAAAGTTCAAACAGGAATATAAAAACTTCTAAACGTATATTGCATAAAATAACATATCATCAAAAGTTATGAAACAAAAATGACAGAACTAATAGAAAAAATATACAAATTGAGGACAATTTAATTATCAGTAATTAATAGATATACAAAATAGAAAAATCAGTAAAGATATAACATTTTGATTAAATAATTAATACACTTGACAAAAATTCCTGTCAAGAAGGTGAAGTAGGTAAACAATGTGCTTGCCTCCTCCCATGACCACATCAAAATTACAACAAAATTATAGCACAACCTGGAGAACCATCTGAAGATTAGCGGAACAGAATTCCTATAACTAAGTATATAAAGAGGAAGCTACGATGAGACTGTCAAGAGGGGTGAAGACACATAACAGGCCAGCCCCACACCTACGTGTGGTTGTTGAGAATTGGGAGAGAGATATCAGTTGCAGAGGATCCTCTGAGGAGTGAGGGGTCCCAGCCCCACACCACACACCCAAGCTCCAGCTTGGAGCACCAGTGCCAGGAAGAAGAAGAACCAAAACATCTGGATGTGAAAATCAGTGGGGATTTTCTAAGACTGAGAAAGATGGAAGGCTGCTGGAAACACAGGCATCCTCTCAAAGGACTTGCATGCAGGCACTCACCTGGGCTCTGGCAGAGGGTCAGGGGCTTGAAGGGCACCAGAGACATACAGGGAGAAACTGTTGTGGGTGTGGCTTCAGGGTGGGGACAGGAGGGACAGCCACCATTGTTCCTTCATTGAACTCTCATCCCACACAGCTGGCAGACCGGTGCCATCTTTCCTGCGTTGAGCCCTTCCCCTACACGGCCAAACCTGAATCTGCATTAGCCTGGTGATTCCTTGAGGCCTTACCTTACCCAACGGGCACAATGCCAGAGGCTCTTTCCGTGGGGGGCAGCAGGCCTCGGCCCACACCACAGTCTTCCTCAAAAGCTCTCAAAGTTTCGCAGGCCTCAGACAAGTGGCAGCTGGTCTTGCTGTGCCCTGTGCCTGATGCTGAGTGACCCCTTGCTTGTCACTGGCACCAAATATGAATCTGCATTAACCTGGTGACTCTCTGAGGCCCTCCGTCACCCAAATTACGTACTGCCCAAGGCTCTTGCAGTGGCTGAGGCTTATGGCAGCCAGCAGGTGGCAGCAGGCCCCGGGGTACCCTGTGCCTTCTGCTGAGCAGCCCCCAGGCCTGACATTGGTAGCAGCTGGCCTCAGTTTGCAGTGTGACCTGTGCCATTCGGTGTGGCCCAGCACAGGCAGCTACCAACTGCCATCACTTTGTAGCGTCTACCAGACAGCCCCAAGCCAAGCACAGGCTGTCTCCTTTTCTTCAGCATCGGGATCTCTGTTATTGTAACCTAGTCATGTGTACACTCCCTTCAGACTTCCAGTATCAGTCTCTGCTGTTAGAGGTCAGGGGAGAGCGGGCCTCAAGCTGTGCTGTCTTTTGGAGACTTTGAGGCTCCTCTCTCAGTTTTAGGCTTGCTGCTTAGTCCCTGAAATGTGCTATCTCCTGACTTGCCAAAATCTTCACTCATGTACTTCTACTGTCTCAACATAATTCAGAGATTTACTGCCTTTTTGGTACTTTCTTTGTTATTAAACTTAAAAAGAAAGTACAGAGCAATGAGGTCAAAATAAGTGATCAAGTGGATTTAATAAAAAATTAACCTAGCTTTTTTTTTTTCTCAAGTATTGAAATTGCTGCCTAGTTTTTTACTTTTGAAATTATGAATTCGGCATCCTGTATGCATAGCTGTGCCACTCATGTATTGGAGATGTCAAGAGAAATCTCATGTTCCAAGCGAGCAGCAAGTGTTTCTATATAGGCAGACTGTCCCTTAGAGCATTCAAATTTGGTTATGGTTGAAATGAGACTAAGAATATTCTTTCAGGTTTTATGGTTTCCTGTTTGTAATGTTAACAAAAACACCATGAATAGCTTTTTGTTTCTGCGTCTCAGGGTTCTTTTGTTTTCTGTTTATTATATTTCCAGGAATGAGACAACACAGAAGGTAGAAATTTACAAGGCAATATTTTGATCTCTTCTCCCCCAAACATCTACCTTGGACTCTCAAAGCTAAAATTTTGTCTTCCTTATTAAAAAAAGAGCTTCTTGATACAAAATAATATGTGTAATGTTTTAGCATAATCTCCAGTATAAAGTAGCATAAGTATTATAGGTGTTCACTTAAAAATTTTCAATTGATATTGATTGAGTACTTACTGCGTATTGTGACAGGCCCTCTATTTTGCCATTGGAACAGTAACTACTTAAGTATTCTTAGTGCTGAAGCCACGTTTAAGAACTTTAATAGAGTTGGTAT
Source organism: Mormoops blainvillei (assembly GCA_004026545.1). Lineage (NCBI taxonomy): Eukaryota > Metazoa > Chordata > Mammalia > Chiroptera > Mormoopidae > Mormoops > Mormoops blainvillei. The sequence goes on from PVJD01006845.1 coordinate 40,904, forward strand.
GTAGTAACAAAGAAAATTATAGCTTTCAGGTATGAAGGGCCTCTCGTAGGTAATGCTGTTTTTCACCTGGTACTATCTAGCTACTCAGCTAATCAGCAAAAGTATCAAAATCAGGAATCGACGTCTGGAATCTTTAACTGTAATGAACGGTCCGAGATTTATTGACCATGTAATTTAGAGTCTATAATTCCAAAGTGGAAGATAATTAATACTTAGGATATATCAAGAAATAATTATTTCATTTCTTACCCTTCAGTTATAGAATACGCCGCTAGTATAAACTCATTTTGAAAAAGGTCAAAGAGGGAATTCTTCTAGAAACCACAATTTAAATCATATTTATAATTTGTAGGTAATATTCAAGAGATAACACCTATTGCTATATGATTGAAAATAGAAGAAAACATAGTAGTATCGTATAAAACCCTGCCTGATTTGATTATACTCTGTGATGTTGGGAAGTTATTCAACTCTCCGACAAAATGTATTTTTTATTGATGGTGATGATGATGATGATGGTGATGATCCGATCTGAGTTCTACTATTTACCAGCTTTTTGAATTTTGGAAATTGAGGTAAATTACTCTTTTTCAGTGTTTTCATTTTTTTGACACATTTAATACTTAACAAAAGTGAACTGTTATTATGTTATTAGGCCGTGGTCTTTAATGTAATGGACTCTACACAGGATTGGTGGGCAACTGTCATTTGTTGGGTATGTACCTCTTGCCTTATCCTAAAATAGGTGCTGCTTCAATCAGTGTTCTTGATTGCTAATAACAAAATGCACTCCAGTTAATCTTGCAAAAATGTTTTATTAAATAATATTGGTATGAAGTGATATTAGCTGAAATCTAATATCTAACATTGCTGGATGATTCCAGGAAGATCCCGTTGGCACTGTTGTAGGGTACAGACCCTAGCTCATACTGCCAACACTGGACATGCCCTGGAGGGACATGTGCCTGGGGAGGGAATCCTGAGTCACATGTCTATACCCTAGGTATAAAGAAGGTTAGGCTTTTGGTCTTCCAATGTTAGGGAGGGCCATAAGGCTGGAAATTTCCCAAATTTTGGAAGGGTGTTCAAAGGTGCTGAATAATCAGAAAACATGAAAATAGCTACTACAAGCCCTTCACATAAATTATCTATTTTAATCTTCAAAACTGTCAGGTGGAATGTCATTGTAATTGCCCTTTTCTAGACAAGGTAACAGAGACTGAAGTATAGTAGGATCTTTTTAAAGCTCTTACCTAGTAAATAGCAAATGTAGGCTATAAACCTAGACTGTCTATCTCCCAGTCTCATATTTTTTCTTTGTTATCACTTTACCTCTTCAGAGTGGTTGGGGATGATACATTCTGCCCGAACATTCTTAGCCAGTAACCAAACAAAGTAAATAAAATACCAGTTTTTAAACAGGTTGAATCAATATACAATAGACATTTGTTTCCTTGAGTTAACCAGTTTCAATACAGTCAAAACCAAGAAAATTCTTACTTCTTAGTTATTACTGGGTTTAAAATGATGTCAGACCATAATATTACTAATTGGAGTATTTTGATCCTTCAAGCAGAGTTTTAATGTATTTTGGGTGATGGAATTTTCAATATAGAAAAAGTCCTGCTATACCTACCAGTTTTGGGTGAGGATATGGGAGTAATTACTAAGTGTATGTAGTAGTTTAAAAACTCTCACCTTTCATATTTTTGTGCTCCCGGAAGCACTTTTTAAATACTTAAAGGACCTGATCATTAATTCCCTTTTCTGAGTTATCAATAAAACAGGGAACTATGGCAATGACCCAAGAGTCCTTCAGTAAATGACCTAGAATGCTATAATAGCATTGGTTGATTTGTTCACTGTTGTTTTCCTGTCTCAATGTTTCCAAAAGGATTTAATTAAAGGATTGGTATATATGTCATTCTTACTGGCTAATCATTGTATTTTGGAGGGAGCTTGGAATATTTCAAAGGGCATCACCAGTCTTAGACACAGAAAGTGTCAGTTTAAGTCCCTATCCAACCAACCACTAACAGTGTGATCCTGGATAAAAACTTACCCTCCAGTGGCCTCAAGTTATTTATCTAGAAAAGAGTGATAGTTTATTTCTCTTTTTTACAGAGATTGTTGTATTTTTAAAATGAGATCTTGAATGAAAAAGTGCTTTTAAAGTTCCAAATTACTGTGTAAATCAGAAGAATTATTATGAGGCCAGAATGTTGAATCGCCATAAGTGGCACTTAGAAAGAAGGAAATATTTACTTGTTTTAATGTTTTCTTCCACCCAGTTTCTAAGATGTTGCTGTTATTATAACTGAAAGATAACCAAATTATTGGCATGAATATTTTATTTTTTGTTTATTTAAAAGAAAACACCATGTCCAAACCAAATAAAGCACAATATTTGATAATTTGTTTTTTTATTTGTTTTTTTATTAGGTTTTTTTTTTATTGTGAAGGAGGCAGAATTTGACATTTCCTTAGGGACAAGTCCAAACTGAGACTGAGAAAGTAAAGACTTAAGTTCTAGAAGGAAGGTGGCATGAAAGAAATTACTAGGCTAATGTGATAAAAGTATTTTTTATTAATAAGGATCAATTTTGATCTTTACTGTGTGTGCTAGATACTCCCCTAAGACCTTATCTAATTTTTACAACATCCTTCTAAGGTACCTATTATCCCTACTTACAAATGAGGACACTGTGGTTAATAAATATTAAATAATTTGCTCAAGGTCTCCTGCTTAGTAAGTGGTGGAGCTGTGATACAAACTCAGGCAGTATGATCTTCAGAAAGCTCTCTCAGCCACTCTGCTAACCTTCAATAAATACATAACTGCCATCCACCAAGCTAAGCAAAAGAGTTATGCGATATCTTACTTTTTAAAAGCTTAAGATTTTGCATGTCAGTTTTGGTAGATGTTACAAGTTATTTCTGGATATCTTATTTATAGATCTATATCAGAGTTTTGATACCAGATAAGACTCAGAATAAAAATGATACATAGATAGCAATAACTTTTTGGGTATCCAGAGAAACATGCTCACGGAGAAAAAGCAGTCTTTGCAGATTTGGTCTTTGACGATTCAGTTTTATTTTAGCAATTACTTATTGAGCGTTTGCTATCCCAAGCATCACAAAAATGTCTTTTTTCCCCCCAGTAATATTAGTGACTTGGGAAGGGAGTCTTCTAAGGAAGGCTGTGTCATATGTGTCATTATACATAGTTTCTCCACACTTTTGGAGACCAAGAGGAGAGGGTTAGTACAGAAAGCCGGAAAACAGAGAAATTTGACTTAGACACACTACTTATAACTTAAGTACTTGACAGATAATCTGTGAAGCTCCAGCTCTCTGAGTCCAATGACTGAAGAGGAGATGGGCTTACAGCAGCTGGTGTACCACATGGTACCTTGCAGTGGTCTCAGAGACTTTGACTCTAAGTCTGAGTAAGAAATTCTGAATTATTTGAATTATGCCATGATGGATAGCAGAAGGGTCCTTATTTAAAAAAACAACAACTCTACAATGGTGGAGAATCACTGCAATCAGTAGGGAAGCCCCTATGCTGTAAAAATTTCATTAGCCTTCTCCAGTGATAGCTCACTACAGCTTAGAGGAAAGAAGAACCATGCTAATGGAGTATTCTTGTTCACCTCTTAGGTCAGCATCACTCTTGATACAGTTATCTGACTTTTGAACCATTAATTTTCTCTAAGGAATTGCTGTATGTTTGCTTCTCTTTACTTTTGCCTCACATACACATTTTTTCCTTTAAGAGACTAAAAAGGATATTTGATGTTATTTCCTGTTACTATTTAAGAAAAGATTGTTTTAATATTTTTCAACTATCTGTGAATCATTTTACCAGATGATTGTTATCAAGAATGAGCATTTGATGGTAATTTATATATTTAAAATATTTAGAAGATAATTAAATGCCTGGTTGAGCCCTCTGTGATCTGGAGTATAAGAAAACCTCCATTTTATATTTCTGTTTCTGAAAGTTATCCACTTGAACTAGCACTCTAGGGGTTTATTTGTTTGTTTGTTTGTTTGCTTGCTTGTTTTTGGCCTTTACCAAAAGAGTTGGAAAAAGTGGTCTACACAGGCTCTCTTTTGCATTTTCCATTCCCTTTTTAGGTCCTACCATCAACCTCTATCACTAAACAAAACTTTCCCTCTGAAAGGTTGAATTGTTAAACGATGTTTTTTCTTTGGCTTCATCTTCTTCCATCACTCTTGTAGTATTTTACAATGTTGACAACTTCTTCCACCTTGAGAGAACTGCCTCTTGCCTCTCTTGCCATAGGTTCTCCTTTCTCCTATTACTTCTCCTTTCTTCCTGGAGAAGCATCTCCAGATTATGTGAGAATTGTTGGTTCCTTTGTACCTGTGACTATTCAAGGAAAGCTGGGAAAGTAAGAACCTAAAGATGTCCTGGTGTTTTCTTGGGCCCCTCAGAGTCAAAAAGTTCCATAGAGTTCAAGGATGCTGCTCAAGGACTGCTACCCTATTGAGTTTTGGAGGTGACAACCTACATTAGCTTCTTTCCCCCTTGAATGTTAGTGGGATTTCTAAGAACTTTCCCTAGCTTTGGAAGCAGCAGGAACAATTCCTTTTTAGTTCTGAAAAGCCTCAAGACCAGCTTAGTTTCTGAGAACCTTATTAGTATAATTTGCATGCCTCATAGGTATGGTCCAATATTTCTCTCAGAGTTATCCTTTCATATACAGTTATGGAGGAAAGTGTTAGAAAAAGCAGCCGCTCTTACTTTGCTAAGACCTGAAAGGGAATTTTAGTTACTTGTTCATCTCCTTGCTTCTGAAGGAATTATCAATATCAGAAAAACAAATTATATAATCAGGTAGAATGCAGGAAATACTATATTGATAATATAATCTTGAAAGCATTGATTATAGGAATGGACAAAAGTTTCAAAAACCATATTTTTAGCAGGCAGTGAATTTTGTAGAAATATCACATTCAACTTTCTGTTACTTCAGTATAGGCCTGGCTGTATAATTATAGATGTGTGTCAGATACTATGCCACAGCAATGCCATCCCTTCTTATATAACCCTGAATTTGTTGGGAAGCAATGTGCTTCCCAATGTGGCTCTGTCTGAGCCAATCATGACAGTCCCGTTCTTTGCCATGTAGTAAGTCTCCTAGACTCCCTTTCAATTAGGTTTCACATGGCCCAGTTCTACCCAGTGCCACACAAAGGGAATTCTACTCTGCTGTCTGAGAAAGAAGTTTTTCTCCCTGTTAAAAGGAGAGAGTAGGCTACTAATTTCCTTCTACCTGTGAATGTAATCTTGATGCCTGGAATAAACGCAAGGTAATCATGCTAACATGCTGATGATGGTTGACAGGAAAAAGTCTGGGTTTTGATGATATTGTTGAATTGCCAGACCACTCCTTGCTCATCTCTATCTGAAACTTCTTATTAAGTAAAAAAAAAAAAAAAATTCCATACTTGTTTTTTTCTACTATCGATTGATTATTCATTTACTGTAAAAAAGATTTCTCAGTGATATAAGATGTCTTGACTTGGCTATGATCATAAGTAATGCATTCTAATTAAAGAATTCATTTGAATTTCTTTGAATATGTTATGTTCTCTAATCATGTTTTAATATGCTCTGCTAAATTATTAGTCAATTTTTGAAAATATTTTATATCAATTTAGTTGTTCTTCATGAATTTGTATGAGAACAATAATGATGTCTTGGGTTATAGCAAATGTTGGGGTTATATCATGTGGAGGATATGTCTGTATATTAACAAATTTAGTATTATGGCTTTTAAAATTTATTTCAAAGCACCCTGATATAGTAGGAAAAGATAGTACATTTATTTTCTCTTGGTCTAGCTATTAAGAAAAACATTGTTCTTTTTGGAAGAAGAAAGTAAAGGTAGGATATTTCAAATGGCTTGTTGATTCAAGGCCCTAATTTTTTATTAAATAAAAAGTCAAAGCAATACATTTCCGTCTTTCAATATGTACTCCATTTTATCCTGCTTGCCTTTTTAAATTTAATCATTTTTATTGTTATTCTATCACAATTGTCCCAATTTTTCCCTCTTTTTCCTCCTCTACCCATCCTACCCCCTGCTCTCATAGTCAATTCCCACACTGTTGTCTGTGTCCATGGGTCATTCATACATGTTCTCTGTTTGTCTTTTAAGGCTACATATTAATACAGATTCTTTAGAACTTGAATGTGAGAGAATATTCTAAAAATGAAGCAATTTTGCAGTGGCTGATGTGGCTCAGTGGATTGAGCACCAGCTAGCGAACCAAAGGGCCTCCAGTTCAATTCCCATCAGGGCACATGCCTGGGTTGCAGGCCAAGTCCCCAGTAGGGGGCGTGGAAGGGGCAACCACACACTGATGTTTCTCTCCCTCTCTCCCTCCTTTCCCTTCTGTCTAAAAATGGATAAATAAAATCTTTAAAAATGAAGCAATTATGTATATTTCTCCACTGTATCAGCAGGACCGAACTGGAGTTTTGGTGGTATGTTCTTAGGATAAGGTATCTTGAGATCATCTGAAATGTATAAAAAGAAATAGATTAACATGTGAAGATACATCATTCTAAAATACGAATGGCACAATATAAATGTAAAAATATTTCACTGATGAAAAAGGAGGATACAAGGCACTATCGAGCACTATTGAGTGCTTTGTGATCCAAAGGGTCCATGGTGAATAGAAAGCCAAAGAGAAGCTAATTTGTTAATTTTCTCAATATGACATAACTGTAGTCTTGAAAAACTTTAAAAAATTAAGTATGAAGTTGATTCTCCTTGAAGGTACTATGTTTATGTAAAAGGTGTGCAAACTAAGGTTGCTTCTCTTTAGCTCTATCTATTAAAACTAAGATTTTCAGTTTTTTTAAGGGGGCAAATGTCTATTGTTTTTATTTATTTTTTATTGTTGTTGAAGTACAGTTGTCTCCATTTTCCACTCACCACTCGCCCCCATCCCACCCACCCCCACCTTCTACTCTCAATCCTACCTCTTTGGCTTTGTTCGTGGGTCCTTCATACATAAAACTAACATTTTCAATTTTAACAATGCAAATTGAATCTTGTAAAACAGAGCAAACCTTGTTTTCCAAACTATAATAGTCTGAAATTGTGATGTATTTTAAATATTCTTTCTGTTAAAATTGTGTATGCTTATTTTGATAATTGTAAAATATTATAATGAGGAAAATATAAATAATTTATAATTTGGCCCACATAGGAGTATATTTTTATTCCTTTATCCTGGCTTTATTTTCATTATGTATATTTACATATATAACATTGTTATTACTATAAAACTGGGCCCATGAAGGAGGCTTTTCTTTCTTTTTTTGTATTTTGGTTTTGCCTATTCTTTTTTTCTTGTTTTATTATATTTTATTATTTATGCTATTACAGTTGTCCCAAATTTCCCCCTCCACCCAACACCCCCCAGTCCTTCAGGTAATCCCACCATTGTTCATGTCCATGGGTCCTGCATATATGTTCTTTGGCTAATCAATTCCCTATGCTGTACTTTTTATCCCCATGACTATTCTGTGACTACCAATTTGTACTCCTTAATCCCTTCATGTTTTGCACCCATACCCCAACTCCCCTCCCATCTGGCATCCATCAAGATGTTTTCTGTAGCTATGATTCTGTTTTTGTTCTGCTTGTTAATTTTGTTTTTTAGATTCAATTGTTGATAGATATGTATGTATTACCATTTTATTGTTCATGTTTTTGATCTCGTGTTCTTCTTAAAGAAGACTCTTTAACAATTCACATAATGCTGGTTTGGTGATGATGAACTCCCTAGCTTTTTCTTATCTGGGAAGCTCTTTATCTGTTCTCCAATTTGAAATGATAGTTTTGATGGGTAGAGTAATCTTCATGGTAGGTGCTTACCTTTCATCATTTTGAATATTTCTTGCCGATCTCTTCTGGACTGCAAAGTTTCTTTTGAGAAATCAGCTGACAGTCTTATGGGAACTCCCTTCTAAGTAACCTACTGCTTTTCTCTTGCTGCTTGTAAGATTCTCTCTTTGTATTTAACCTTTGGCATTTTAATTATGATGTGTCTTAGAGTGGGTCTCTTTGGGTCCATCTATTTTAGGACTCTCTGTGCTTCCTGGACTTGGATGTCTGTTTCCTTCACCAAATTAGGGAAGCTTTCTGTCATTATTTTTTCAAATAGGTTTTCAATTTCTTGCTCTTTATCTTCCCCTTCTGGCACCCCTGTGATGTGAATGTTGATATGCTTGTAGTTGTCCCAGACACTCCTTACACTATCCTCATTTTTTTAGATTCTTTTTTCTTTTTGCTGTTCTGACTGGTTGTTGGTTTTTTTTGTTTGTTTGGTTGGTTTTTGTTTTTTTTTTTGCTTCCTTATGTTCCAAATTGCTGATTTGATTCTTGGCTTCATCCACTCCACTGTTGATTCCCTGTAAATTATTCGTAATTTCAGTTAGTATATTCATTGGTTCTGACTGGGTCTTTTTTATGCTGTTGAGGTCCCCTGTTAGTTCCTTGTGCATCCTTATAATCAGTGTTTTGAACTCTGCATCTAGTAGATTGCTTGTCTTTGTTTTGTTTTGTTATTTTTCTGGAGTTTTGTTCTGTGCTTTCACTTGGGCTGTGTTTCTTTGTCTCCTCATTTTGGCAGCCTCCCTGTGTTTGTTTCTATGTATTAGGTAGAACTACAACATCTTCCATGCTTAGTAGAGTGGTCTCATGTAGTAGGTGTCCTGTAGGGTCTAGTGGTACAGCCTCCCCTATTACCCAAGCTGGGTACTCAAGGTGCACCCACTGTGTGGATGTGTACACCCCCCTCTTCTAGCCGATCCTTGATTGCTGTTGGTACATCCAAGGTCAGTCACTGCTGTGTTCTGTCCAGGGTCACACAGCATTAGCTACAAAGCAGTCTGCAGATGGTTGCTACTTGTGATGGGCTTGGAGGTGCCCAGGTGAGGCCAAGCTGTGAACCAAGGCCAGCTGCTGGTTGTGTCAGGCCTGGGGCAACTAAGTGCAAGGTATGGGGCTCACTGAAGCAAGATGTTGCTTGTTTGACAGAATTTAGGAAAACCTGGAGCATCGGCCAAGACAAGCCATTTGTATGGAAAAGCCACAGGGAGTAACTTGGAGGGGTCTGAAACTTGGATGGGGCAGGGCCTCAGAAATCAGGGTGGGGCAAACAGTGCGAATTAGGTTGATGGAGTCTCAGAAATGGTGCCCACAGCCGTCTCTATGGCTCCGTAGGGGGAGGGCTCAGAAAAGGAATAATCGCTTCTGCTAGGCACTTTTGTCTGAGAGAAAGCTGTGCCCCAGCTCTCACCCTAATGCCAGACAATTTAGTCCCTCCCCATGTGTCTCTGATGCCTTTAAGTCCACTGCCCCAGCACTGGAGCTTAGAGGGAGTAAGGCTGAGTAAGTCCATGCATAGGCCCTTAAAGAGGAACTGCCTGAAGTCCAGCAGCTTCTGTCTTCCACAGCCCCAGTCCCCACTGGTTTTTACAGCCAGAAGTTATGGAGACTTTTCTTCCTGGCACTGGAACCCTGGCCTAGGGGGCATGATGTGGGGCTGGGACCCCTTGCTCCTGAGATATCCCTCCCGGTTTTTATCTGCCACACATAGGTATGGGACCAACTCATTTCATGTCTCTGCTCCTCCTACCAGTCTCGATGTAGTTTCTTCATTAATCCTGTTGCTGTAGAACTTCCATTCAGCCCAGTTTCTGACAGTTCTGAAAGATGGTTGTTCTATAGTTTAGCTGTAATTTTGATGTGGTTGTGCGAGAAGGCAAGACATGCTTGCCTACATTGCCATCTTGTCATCTATCAAAGGAGGCTTTTCAATTACAGTTTTAAAACATTTTTCTCCACACATTAAAATTCCTTGAACCCATATTTTTAAAAGTTATTTGTCTTTTTTAATTTATATAGAGTAAAAGGCACTTTTTAAATTATTTATTGATTTATTTTGTTTTATAAAGAGAGGAAGGGGGAGAGGGGGAGAAAAACGTCAATGTGAAAGAAAAACATTAATTGGTTCCCTCCCATACATGCCCCAACCGGGGATCAATCCCACAACCTAGCTATGTGCCCTGACCATGAATCAAACCCCCAACCTTTTGGTGTATGGGACAGTGCTCCAACCAACTGAGCCACACTGGCAAGGGCAAAATTCACTTTTTAAGTTTGAAGTTCTAGGTATTTTTTTTGTTTTTGTTTTTATTTTTGTTGTTTGTTCTATTATAGTTTCCTCATTTTTTTCCCTTTTGCATCCCCTCCACCCAGAATACCACTCTAGCCCACAGTCAATCCCCTCTCCAATGTTCATGTCCATGAGTCATTTATATGTGTTTGTTGACTAGTCCCTTCCCCTTCCTCCCACCATCCCCTCCTTTCTCCTTCTCTCCTACAGCTATCAGTCAGTTCCATGATTCCCTGTCTCTGGTTCTATTTTACTTATTAGGTTTTTTTTTTTTCATTTGATTCCAGTTATAAGTGAGGTCATATGGTATTTGTCTTTTGCTAACTAGCTTAATTCACTTAGCATAATAGTCTCTAGTTCCATCCATGCTGTTGCAAAAGGTAGGACTTCCTTCTTTCTTTCTGCTGCATAGTATTCCATGGTATAAATGTACCACAGTTTTTAAATCCAGTCATTTACTGATGGGCACTTGGGTTGTATCTAACACTTAGCTATTGTAAATAGTACTGCTATGAATATAACGGTGCATAAGTTCTTTTGAATTGGTGTATCAGGATTGTTAGTGTATATTCCCAGGAGAGGAATCACTGGGTCATAAAGCAGATCTAATTTTAATTTTTTGAAGAAATTCCATACTGTTTTCTACAGTGGCCACACCAATCTGCATTCCCACCAATAGTGCACTAACTGATGTGGCTCAGTGGATTGAGTGCTAGCCTGTGAACCAAAAGGTTGCTGGTTCGATTCCCATTCAAAGCATTAGACAAAATCCAGCACCCATTTATGATAAAAACACTTAGCAAAGTGGGAATAGAGGGAACATACCTCAACATAATAAAGACCATATCTGAGAAACCTACTGCCTAGAAACCTACTGCCTACATTATACTCAATGGGCAAAAACTAAAAGCATTTCCCTTAAGATCAGGAACAAGACAAGGGTGCCCACTTTCACCCCTCTTATTCAACATAGTCCTGGAAGTTCTAGCCACAGTGATCAGACAAGAAAAAGAAATAAAAGGCATATAAATTAGACAGCAGGAAGTAGAACTGTCATTATTTTCAGATGACATGAGAGTGTACATAGAAAACCCTATAATCTCTACCGAAAAACTACATGACTTAATCAGTGAATTCTGCAAAGTAGTAGGATACAAAGTCAATATTCAGAAATCGATGGCATTCTTGTACACAACAATGAATTATCAGGAAGAGAAACTAAGAAAAAAATGCCATTTACTATAGCAACAAGAAAGATAAAGTACCTAGGAATAAATTTAACCAAGGATATAAAATACCTGTTCTCTTTAAACTATAGAACACTGAAGAAGGAAATTGAGGAAGAAACTAAGAAATGGAAGTAGTTCTATGAAATTTTTTTTCAGTTCTATGAATTTTGACAAATGCATATAGTCAGTCATGTTTCTATCTTTTCCATTAAAAACTTTAACATTTTATAATTATGTTATAATCTTGTCTGATAGTTTCAACAATTGTGTCTTATCTCGGTCTGGTTATATTGATTACTTTGACTCCTGACTATGTGCTCGTTTTTTCCCCCCTTTGCTTTTTGTATGTCTCTTAGTTTATTGCTGAAAGACTGACATCTTGTGTAGTATAATAGAGAATGAGGTGAGTAGTTTTTATTTCTGGATATGGGCACTCCTGACCTTTTGCTGGGACTTTAGTGTGGGGCTTTTGAGTCAATCTAATTCAGGAGGTGAGCTGGGTTTGGGATTTGTTGTTCCTGTCATGACTCTCATGTTTCCATGGATTTCAGCTTCCTTTAGTATTACCTTGTGTTTTCCAGGGCTATCTTTCCAGGGAATTATTCTGTCTGCTCTATATTCAGCTGTAGTGTTTTTCCTTACATTGTGCCTTCAAGAGGGCCTCTTTCTATGCTCTTGCCCTTCTGCTAGTAATATATCTCTGTTACTAGTTACTTTATGCTTTTAGCCTGGTCATATGGTATGACACATTAATTTTTAGTCATGTCTTCTGTTGGAAATATCGATAGTTTTTACTCTGTTGTTATTTTTAATATTTTAATACTGATTATTTTAATACTTTGGTGTTGTGAAGATGTTCTGTGTCCTATTTTAAAATTTTGATTATTTGAAAGAGTTTGTACTTGGAGGTGTTTCTATTTCACTGTATTTGTGTTTTTCATTTCTTTTTGAAAAAATATTCTTTGAGTTCTTCTTGGCAGAAACTGGCTGTTACTCCTTCATGCTTTGTAATTGGTAGTATGGGGTGCTGTTAATTCAGAATGTGTGTACTGACTGGCATGGTGGCTCTTGCCAATATTCAGTCTTTCAGTTCTCCTTAGTTTTAGAAGAGCTGCCACTTTTAGAGTAATAATGACCATGCTCCATTCCAGATTTGCGCCAATAATCTCTCCACCTTCTGTGATACTAGGTTTTTACGTTTGTATCAATCCTAAACTGCTGAGCCAAGTAGAGCAATAAAAAAGACTGGTCACATTAAAGAATTAGAATCACCATTTACATCATCTGAAGTTCTTATAAAGCCATGCAGATTTTAAAATTATTGCTGTAGTGAGAAAACCCTGATGAAGATAATTAGATGCATGAGCAAACTTGTTGCCTGCTTATTGGAAAAAACACTCTGTCACCAAACCATAGGTCTCTTCAGAAGTATCTGCCACCTTAGGACCCCTTCACCTCAAACTCCCACACTGCATAGTGCCCTCGCATTTCACCTGTTAACTTTTCCCTTGTACATCATGGGTTGGATAGTGGAATTTAAGCAAGTTCAGGTCATTTATCTTTATTCTCTCCTATTTCTCTGCTGATTGTTTCTGATACACAAATATGAAAATGTTAGAGAATTCTGAGGGAATGTATTTTCCCACCATTTTAGTAACAGTATGAGAACAAGAATTGAGACAAAACTTTTTTCTTATCCACACTCCCTATTCCACAACCTTTTTGCTGTAAGTTTATATGATACACATCTTAAGGGTGAGAGGCTTTAAGGTGAGGATGACAGTTTGCTGAGTATTATCTTAGAGAAATTTATTTTGGAGGAAAGTGGTTGTATCAAATACTCTAGCTAAACAGTATATCTCAAATATTTTTGACCATAACCTATGGAAGGAAAGCATTTAACCTTGTCATTCCATGTACCTATGAATTCATACACACGCATACATACACACTTGAAACAAAGATTTCATGAAATAATACGACCATATAAAATAAGCTGGCCAAACTGGTTAAAAAGCTTTTACCCACAGTGGGCTGTGAGGCACAGTTTCAAAAATACTGGTTTAGATTTCGTAGTTCATATCCTGGAGTTCTTGGAGTCTTAAAGTTATAACTGTTTGTGTGTAGATATGTTTTTCTAGAGATAAGGCCCCTTGGTTTTGCCAGATTCTCAAAAGGTCTGTGAAATCTGATGTAAAGACACTTAAAAGACAACTTCATTAGGTCTATATTATCAACTTTAATTTCTTTTTTACAGCATATTTTGCTGTGATCACTTTCCCTCTTATTTTTCTTCTCTTGTTCCCAAGCTTTATTATCATATCCATCTGAGTTCCTCATGGATAAACAAATTATATATACTGTTTTCATCAACATGATAATAATAAAGTAATAACTCTGTATTTAAAATCTGTTTTTCATTAAGAACTGTATTGGGAGCTTCAAATAATTTAGCTTGAATTCACATGGTAAATGCTGAATTCAAAAGCTCTTCTTATCCTCATTTTCATATGTAAAAGTTGAAACTAAGATAGTGTAAGCAATTTGCCCAAAGTCTTCAGGGTAGAGATTCATGACACTCTAAGCAAACACACTGCTTCCTACAATGTACCTGGTTTGCTGAGAGATTTACCTTTACAGGTGTGTATTTTTTAGTTGAATCAGAAACTGGGGTTGCGGATGAGATAATTTAGCTATGTGTGGGTTAGTATGCTGGGTAGGAGTATGAGGCTTAGCCTAGGGAATGTGGCTGCTGAAAATACCCCCATTATTTAGGTACTCTGAAGGAATTACTCACTTTAACAGGCTCAGGCTGAAGACTCCTGACACAGGGAGATTTCTGAAACTGACCCTTTTGGATAAATAGCCTCATAGGGTTAGTATCTCACTTCTCTGAACAGAGCTACTGTCAGATGAAAGGAAATGAGACCTCCCAGAGCATCTCTGCAACCTGCCCTTACTCTATAGCTGATATTTCTACCAAACAATTATAAAAGAGTGATTCTATGAAATGATTAATATCAACAAGAGATTCATAAAAATGAAGTTGTAGGAACTGTGGCAAGATAGCTTTATTCATTGCCCTGTAAGCACGTGCTTTGAAAGCAATTGCTGATGCCTGTGAGTGCTTTCTGCACCAAGGACTCTCCTAAGGTAAATTAGTTCTTTCATCAGCATCACTTCCATGTAGAGTTGAGAAAACTAAGGCAAAGGGACATTAAGAAACTTGCCTAGGGGTGCACAGTCTATAAAGGCTGGAGCAGGATCCCAGAGCCTGTATTATAACCTCTAGAGAGAGAGCCCTAAGGGGGAAAGAATTCACCCATGAGATAGATCATAGGAGGCCTTCATCTGGCATAGATATGAGCTTGGTGCCAAGATGGGTCAAATTCAGGTTGACTATTAAGTCATGAAAGATACTGCTGCTTATAATCATTCCCCTGGGGCACGCACTCCTTTTTGAAATAGGCTGAGAATCATCATCATTGCAGAAATATCTCCAGTGAAGAAAGTAGATTTGCTTTTTGAGGCCTCTCACTCTGAGGAATGCCTGCTGACAGGTTTTTAATGTTTGTTCAGTAAAAATAAATAAATAAATGCATAAATATCAAAAAAACAAAAACAAAAAAAGAAGACCCGTCGTTCACCATAAGTGAGTCTCCACAAGCGAAAACACCTAGAAAAAATGTTTCATTTTTAACTGATGGAGAGAAGGTTACATAGGTTTTTATTTTTCAAAGGTTCTACTTCTCATAGAATTTCCAACTCTGAAATCAGAAGAGAAAAAAAGAAGCCAGGAGGGAGAAGTAATTCAAAATAAAAAAAGAGGAAAGAGCAACATCTTTTTTAAAGCTTCATATAAAAATTTTGTTTGAGGGAAAAATTTTAGAGAGAAATAGGAGGAAAAGCATGACCTTTTAAAGAACAAAACTAGTAGTTTAAAAATGCAATTTCAAAGAACTGTAAATTTTAAAAAGTACTACAGCAATGAATTTTCTGTTGCATTTTCAAATAAGCCAAGTAGAGGGCATTCACTTCCATATGAGGTTATGTTTTTCAGAGACTAAGACGGTCCTCAGTGCTGCCTAATCCATTCTTTTATTATTTTTCCTAAATTGTTCCAACACAAAGAGACTAGTGACCTGACGCTGCATTATAATAACCATAGAGGCTCCCCTCTAACTAGAGGAAAAGAGGCTATTAATGTGTTATAATTATAGGAATTAGTATTTCCTTCCTCAAGCAGAATTCATATTCATTCCTCAGTGTGTGAAACCCATTTTTAAAAATCGCTATATCTCTTAGTCCCCAAACGGTGATGATGACATTTTCATTAATCTATATAGAGATTATGTATATTGGTTACCCACTATCACTATGGTATATTCTTTGTTTTTTTTGTTTTTGTTTTTGTTTTTTCTGTCAGGCTACTAGGTTTGTGTCAATTTGTCCTTGTTCTTTTACTCTTATCACTTGTGGCTGACTGCAGTAAAAGTAACAATCTCATGTTTGGCAGAGGTCATAAGTATCCTACACCTGGGAGGTCAAATGCATGACTGGCCTTTTATGATATTTCTCTAACCATGTCTCTCTGGTGCCATGGAAAGAAGTGCTTTGAAATCAGAGTGCACAGGGCAGTTATTCAAAAATGTATAGACTCGCCGTGTGTCCAAGAGAGGTGAGGCGAGAGTGAAGGGGCTCTGTGCTTCAAATTAAAGTTCAGGTTGGTTTTAGTCCCCCAGATTGCATGTCCTAATGATTTAAAAAACGGGGCAGTGTGTAGAGTAGGTAGTACAGGTAGTATTAAATTAAAATAGTTTCACAGCCTTAGTAGCCTATCTTGTTAAAACCTTTTCATAAGATATGTTTTGTAAAGTCACTGGCTGTTGTGCAAACAATGTCACATAGCCCTGTAGCACGCATGCTTGGTTGTAGGATGGTGTTTACTGGTGGTAGACAGGGGAGACTGTTGTGTTCTCAGGTGCACAGAGATCTGTCAGGGCTGGTTCTCAGACTGCAGGGGAGGGATTCTGACCCTTGGGGTGGAGAACCGTAAAGCTGCATAATTAAGGTCACCTTCTGATTAATCAAGAGCTGGGATAGAATTGTGAAAAACTTTAGTGAGGTCCCACCCTAATGTGCCAGTTTATTGTTTATGGTTAGGGGAGCCCCAGATGTTTTGCCGATGTAATATGGGGTGAGGGTTAACTCTTGCAGTTGTGTCCATGTAATATATTCAGTAAGTAGCATGATTCATTACCTCAACTTTCAAGACTGAACAAGGAGAGTATTGTATTCACTCTTGTGATCAGGGGACTGTGCTCTTAGCCTTGAAGTTGACCAGGATCAATTTCCATAGCACTGCTCATAGCAGAGTTCTAAGAATTATAGGAGGATAATACTTTTTTTTGAGAGACCAACATGCAGGGAGATTAATCTTCCAAGAATTAAGCCTTACTTCTCAGAGAACTTAAAAAATAGAGAAGGGAACTTAGGATGTTTGAGCAAAAAGATCAAATTACCTAAAAGAAGTCAAATATTAGGGAAGCCCTAGAATTCTACTGGAGACATTCAAAGTTGGGATCAATGAAACCTCTCCCATCCTCCAACTCCTACCATTTTAAAACACCCTGAGATAAATTTTAAACATTCACAGACTATAGAACTACGGGGGCGGGGTGGGGGGAGTACAAACTGAGATTTCTGTTACGTATCCTCTTTTGCTCAGTGACATATTCTTTCTTTCTCTTTCTTGTCTGTCTTTCCTAGTTTATTATTCTCTCTCAGTATGCCTTATCCTCATCAATGTTCTTTCTGTTTTCAATCTACTTCTCCCAGTCTCTGTAAATTTATTGCTTATTTTTATGCTAGTCACAGAATTATGAAATAAAATTAATTCTTATTTGTGAAGCTGAGGGGTCTGCTATTTGCAGATTATACTATCATTTAGATTGTCTTGGTAACATACGAGTATTAAATTTTTGGAGACCCCATGTATACCTTGTCATCATTATTTTCACTGTTCCTCTTTTTTAAAAGTATTTTTATGTTCTGTACTCAATGCCAACTCATTGATCTTTTTTGAAAAATTTGTCTTCTTACATTGCTTTTTGCTTTTCTCTCTAACAACTGGAGTAGGTTGCCTACTAGGTTAAGTTACGGTTAGAGAGAAAACAAATGACTTGGATTTGCTGCTGTTGGTAATTAATGAGACAACCAATGAACATAAGCAATGACTCCGGTTTCCTTTTGTAGAAGTGAATGATGGTGAGTAGTTCAAGTCCTATAGAGGTCTAGTTGCATAGATCAGCAAGAAGATACTATATTTAGAGTACTAGGATACACTGAAACTGTCCAAACTGAGCTTATCCAATCAGGAGATGTCTGTTATTTAAGGTAGATCATGTTAAGGCTATGTCAGGTCATTGAATCCTATTAGAAAAAATTGCTATTTACATCTGAGCCATTCCCCTGTGATGTTTGCTGAAATGCGGTGGTAGAATAGTGACAGATTTTTTTCTTTTTAAAATTATTTATTCATCACAATTCCTTGTGCCTTAAACCCAAGAAAATGTAATAATATCGATTGTGTGAGAACTTAGACTAAGCTTACCCTGAGGAAATACATTTCCCTCTCTCCCTCTGATGCCCTTCAGGCAAATGACAGTGTGAATATCTCATGCATGTTAAAAGCTGATATTTACCAGAAGAATTAATCAGCATATCCTAGATTTATTTCCAGTCTCCTGTGAATGTAAAATGGTAGAAGCCTCTGCACAATCAACGCATTTTAGTGCTGGGCTGACTGAGGTCTTTACTTTGCCCAGGGAAGCAGTGTCCTAAGCGAACTAGAAAAAGTGCATGTCATTGAGGGAAATCCTTCAAGCCTCTGATTTGGCTAAGTTATCTTCCAAATAACTTAACGTCAAGTAAACATCAGCAAAACTTACTTAATGAAATGTCTTCCCTGAGATTTCCCAGTGCTCTAAAAGTTCTTCCTCAGAAAATGGGTGACATGAAACTAGCTGTAATTACCTCTGAGCTTTACATAATGCTTGATTTTTAACAAAATTATAGGCACAAAGAATGTTAAAGTATTTTCTTTGATTTAAAAGTGTGTGGAGTTTTTCAATTCCTTTATCCACTCAAAAAATGGCATGCCTACTATGTACTGGGTCTGTACTAAACAATGGGCAACTGGAGCTCCATGATGATTGATTGATCGTTCTTATGACAGATCTGCCAAAGTAGAGGTGTTTTTTGTTTTTGTTTTTTTTTAACTTTTTATTCCAAAGTGTACCCTGGCACATAAAATGAGTCCATGAAGTTTTGTAATGGAGAGAGAAAGAATGGTTCAAGATGGTTTCAGACTTTGTCTCCTTAGAGTAAGCAACTTTCTAGCAGTAGCACATATTGTAACCCAAAGGTGAAATTGAGGGTCTAAAATGATTTTTAATTGAAGAGGGTAGTGGAAGATAATGCAGCCAGTTTGAGACATAAAAGTCTATGCTATTCAGGAATTAAGCTGACTTGATAAGCAGTTGGACAGTGGATTTCTCAGTTACCCAAGGCTGGCCCCAGAATGAAGGGGAGGTAAACAGAGGTAAATGACATTGATTGAACAACTTTCTCAGCACATCATCTTCTTTCATCTGCCCAAGAAGCTTCTGAGCTGTGGGATACCTTTCTCAATTTTATTTGTCAAATAATAAGAATATAATCATATTCTTAAAAAATGAGCATAAGTTCTGAGGGTTCATGTGAGTATTAAATAAGGCATGAAAAATGCTTAGAGCATCCTCTGGCACAAAACTAAAACTCAGTGTAGAAAATAGATGATATGAAACAGAATGTTGATGGGAGGGTAGTAATAGGAAAATGAAGGGAGAAATGAAAAAAGAAGAAAAAGTTGCAGTGAGGGGCTTGAGAGGAAGTTAGGGAGAGAATTCTATTAGATTCTGCCCTAACTTGTACCTCAGTACTTAGAAGCATTCCTAGAAAAAAGGGTGAAAAGGGCAAAAATTGTCTAAGACTTTCCTCTTCACATTTGCCTACCCTTATTCAACTCAGGTTCAAGGTCCCCATTCCATTACTTCACTAGTTAGTTCACGTCTTTGTTAATTTGAGACATGGATTTATAAGTTATTCTATCAGAGGATACTATAGTGTATTCTCTTTCAAGAAATACATTTATATTTCATTAGGTAATATATAAAGATGAAACTTTAAATCTAAATAAATGATCCTATGAATGATTGTTTTAACTTCTACACCAGCATGGTTTTACAGACAAAATTGATGAAGGTAACCTTTCTCAGTATCTTTCAGATCACATCCTATTAAATTTCTGATCTTCTGGGACCCTCTACTCCCCCAATCTAAAACCTTTGAACAGATGAAATGTCAAGTGCACCTACAAGCATTTTGGTTAATCTCTGAGGTGGTCCAAATTCAGTGTGTGGAAGGGAAAAACTGGAGAAATCCTTATCCTTAACATTCATTCATTTCACATTTTGAAAGTTCTTAGTTTTTCATAGGTTGTCCTGTCTCCAGTTGTTCAGTAGCCTTCTTGTAGAAGAGAATTAGCCAACTGTCACCATTTCAGGGGAAATGATTTTATAATATATTGTGTTTTGGTGAACCTTTATAGCTGGGTGAATTATTTTTCACCCACCAAAGGCTCTCTTTATTAAGTGGCTACCAGACACATTTATAATGCTAACACTTTTTTGAATTAGTCTTTTTGGATGAGTGCTTTCCCTCTGGCTCAGTGCTTTGAATCTATCTCCCAGCGTTCCACTAATGCAGAAATTCTGGGTGAGTTTTTGAAATGCTTTAGAGTGTCAACTCCTATTCATAGTTTGGGTTTAAGGGGTTACACTAAAAAAAAAAAAAAGAAAGAAAGAAAATATGTACAATCCCAATACACCATTAAACACTGCCTCATTTATGTGAGTTCATGCTTTGAAGTTTCCCAGCATTCTTACCAACTTAGTTTGTGAAGAAAAATATTGGTCTGGACTAAAATATGCCTCTTTATTGGCTCATGTGGAAAAATGGAAACAGGTTTCACTCCTTTTCACTTCTTTTATTTCTGCCCACTGTACAGCTGTTTAAAAATCTCCTCCTCATTTACTCTCTCCAGAATTAAAACTGAGAATATCACTTCTGTTTTTATCCACATAATGTGTGACTAACTATAATTATGTCCTTGCAGTCATTAAAAGATTTTTGACTAACCCACTAGGAATTTATAAAGTGTTAATTTTTACCAAATGTACTTTCTATGAAAGCAACAGAAACTCCTTGTAGTTGACTTGATAGAGAGCTACCTAGTAAGGGTATTCTTTAAGGCTAAATTTATGTTATAGAAAGTCTCTTCTAAACCTCATGTAGGAGCAAGCACTCCAGAAAATGTTGCTTCAGTCTAAGATTTGCTGAGTTTGTACACAAATCTGTCATTGGAGAACCCAGCTTTCCCTACATTTGAAATAGTTACTAGCAGTTTCTAGAAAGAAAAATCATTTTAATAACAGTGGACCACAATGGAATTTTCCTGAGGGTAGAAATGAGATATATAAAATACGAAGGATACTCACAAATTCTTGATAACATTTTGCATGGTTAGGTGAATTTTCTTCTCCTTACATTGACTGAGTCTTTTTTTCTTAAGACAATTTTCAAGTTAAGATTTTATTATTGCTCCCTTAAGAGAGAACTAGCTCAACTTTTCCACTCTCCTGCTAGTGCCTCTATAATTGGGCTAAATCGCACATCTTCCCCCATGACCACAGTATGTAGTAGGGCTTGAGGATAAAATGCATTGGAGGGTTAATAAAAGCTACCTCCAAACTTACTTAGGCTCCTAATGACCAGAGCCTAGAGAAGGTTAAGAATCTGCTAAAGAAAAAAACCAGTTTCTGATTTTGATATTAAAATCAGAAAAAGAAAAAGGAAAATGTTGCAGAGTTGAATCTCTGTGGTAGAGGCAATGATTAGGACACATACACAATTACTTAGATAACAGATACGTTTTCAACTTTTAATCAGATTGTTGTAATGACCAAAATACAATTTAAAGATAAACTGCCTTTTTACCTTTTGCAATTAGGTAATTAACTCCTGGTGACCAGAATGGAATTTAGGCCCCCATGGGGACTGCTGGCAAGGATTTTTAAGGTAGCAACAGCATTCATGGACTCTTTGGCAAACATTTTGGATGCTGTTAAGTAATATGAAGTAAAGAGATACTAGCATCCTAGCCCTCCCAGGATCATCCATTCTTGGACCATGACTGCCACACACTTGGCCTTTCACATCTATACTGCATGGAAATTATTTTTCCTGTGAGATCCTCTGGAAGTCTTTTCCCTGCCCCTCGCAACATCATAGGTTATCTCTCAAATGCAATTCCTAGATCTGACATAGTTTTATGTACTAAAAAGTCATCAAATGTATGAAAACTAGAATAATCTGATACTTCCCTGGTGTATTATAGTTGTAAATGCTTCTCATAGTTTGAATTAGCCAGCTATCCCTTCATAAGTAAGTACCCACATGAGTCTGAAACTGTGCCAAGCCTTTCACATATTTAACTTAATACTTATAACCCTTTTTACATGCATGAGATTGGAACATTCAGAGATGTTAATTTGCCTACCTGATATTACACAGCAAATAAACAAAGCCATATTTTCCTGACTGCAAAGCCCATATTCTAACCCAGTGGATTGTAACATCCTTCACATCAGTGGTCCAGCCACCCTAGCAACAACCCCTGCCCTCAGCTGCTGTCCTTGAGAACAAGACCTGGAGGATTTAGTATTGGTATCACATTGGTTGGAAAGCTTGGTTCTTACCATATACATATTTTCTCCCCTAAACAGTGCCATTGTAATTGCTTCTTATACCCAACTTATTTTTCTGCTTTAGCACTCATGCATATGCAAGATTGATGGCATTGTCAAGGTTGGAGAAATATCCTAGGATTTCTGAATTTCTCATTGCCCTCTGGCTACTCCCCCCATGCCACTTCTTCCTGTTCCATCATTTCCCCCCCAAATTTGTACCCATTCCTTTCTGTCTGTTGGAACTACCATATTTATAGTATATTCATTCCCATGAGGAGTTACAGGGGATCTGCTTGAATAAATTGATTCTAAGTTGTAGCTGACTGATATCTCCTTCCTACCAGATATATTTGCTTTTAAACACAATTTCTGCATGTTGTAATTTCAACCAATATGGAGGCGATACCTTGAAACTGGCCATTTGGCGTCCTGCATGTGTGGGCTCTATGGTCAGGAAAGGGAAAGAAATCTTATTAGCCCTGGGGTCTCCTTGCTGTGAGCTGGGGAAGAGTTGGCAGTCGTAGATGCAATTAGACACCTCAGTCTGTACAGGTCATTAGCAGGGTCTCAGAGCCTGTCTCATTTTTCTTTTTCCTTCCAACAACTAAACCTTTAAATACTTTGACTATGTGAAAGTATTCATAATTTATAGTCATTAAAGTCACCTGCTTATCAATCATTCCCAGCTACATTGCAGCCAAATGTACCCATTTAAAGAGTGGTTTAATTCATATGTCTGAAAGACCACTTTGCTGTAAGTCCCACTTCCTTTCCAGGATGCTCAGTCTTCATGTCTTGTAGAGACCTTCTCCTGCCGTCTAGCTATCTGCGTGGAATCTTGAATCAGAGCAGAAATAATACCTCCAGGGCAGAATTATGTTGAGCTACTGGGAAATCATAGAAGCATCTTGGTACTTATAAGAGCATGGTTTTTGAAGACAGTCAGAACTTGATTTAGTCCCAAATTTGCCACGTATTAGGCAGTGTATGATCCTGAACACATTTCTTAACCTTGGCTTCCTCTTCTGTAAAAAAGATAATAATGTATTACTTTCAGAAATCTATTTGGGAGCTTATATAGCACAATGAATATTAATTCTCTTACATGCTATTTGTTCATACCCAGGATGGTGGGGCTGCTCAGAGCTAGCCTTTGCATATTCAAGAACTGCTTATGTTTTCATTTATTCATTCTTTCCTTTATTCATTTGAAAAATGTTTGGGTACTGAGTTCCAGGTTTAATGGAAAAGGAGCCATAATGAAATCCACAACTAATTGTATGTTAGTATTGATTATTTGTTTGCATTTCCTCTGTGCTGATTCCTTTATGATAAATAACTAGCTGATCTATCTTGAATGCTTTCTATAAGTAAAAGTTTCTCCTTCTTGTGAATAATAAAGCCTATGTTTAGGCATATTGATGATGTAATAAAAAGAGAGACCTTTTCTTAACTGGGGAAGAAATGTCATTTTTGCATGTGTTCTCCTCCTGACCAGAAACTTTAGAGCAGAATTTTCTTGTCTTATAAGGGCTTAATAACTAGTTTCCTAATTTAGTTTTATGGATGTGTTAACATAAAAACATGCAAACCTGTAGAAAATTTTCATGAGTTCGTAGGGTTTATTTGAGCCAAACAATGCTTGGGAGCAAGATCTGAATAGACTGAGAAAAATGGTTCCCAGAAAGTTTTCAGTTTCCTTTATACATTTGGAATTAAGAAGAGAAGGTAAGAAAGATTACGTGAGTTACATGAACGTGGGAGAGAGCAAGGCAGGGAGATCTCAATGATTGGATAAGGACAGTTAACAAGATAATGTGTTCTCCTGAGGGTGGCAATGCTTTCCAGGGGTCTGGGAAATGAGACATTTCAAAGGTGCGTTAACCTAGATGCATAAAAACAACAGACAGGGCTCGCTTAACACGAACGAAAACATTTTATGTCTGGGGTGTGACTACCCATCAAGATCTGCACAGTTAGTAATTTATGATCAGATCACCCTGTGAGGTTACTTTTAGTTAGATTTATTACAGACCTCCATTTTGGTCCACAGATGTACGTTTGGGTGAGGTAGGAGACTTTGGCATTGAAAAGCCCAAGTGTTACCAAACAGTATATGGGGTCCTGCAGCCTGCCACTACCCTCTACGCAAAATTTGGGAGGCAAAGGTTTGGTGATAAAGGATAGGGGTCTTTATTCAAAAGCCACACAATTATAAGCCCCGGCTGGTGTAGCTCAGTGGATTGAGCGTCAGCCTGTGAACCGAAGGACCGCTGGTTTGATTCCCCAGTCAGGGCACATGCCTGGGTTGTGGGCCAGGTCCCCAGTAGGGGGCGTGTGAGATGCAACCACAAACACATTGATGTTTCTCTCCCTCTTTCCCCCTCCCTTCCCCTCTCTCTAAAAAAAAAAAAAAAAAAAGCCACACAATTATGGAATAACAACTTTCCACATGCATTAGTCACTGAAGCCTGTCAATTAAGGCTAAACTCTTTAACACATGAATTCTCCTATCATCCCCCTGTTAGTTTTTAATTATCTTATTTCTATAGGATTAGTTTATAAACTAAAATAACATAAGACACAAAAGCTACACCATTTTGGAAGAATGGCAGGCTTCTGCCTCAGAGCCTGTCCCCTCTAGAACACCCAAAGAAGAATAGCCCCGCCACCCTCTGCCAGGCCAGCCAGATCCTCGTCTGCACCTAGAGTTTCCTTTTCCATCCAAAATCTATCCAAAATACTGTCCTTTAGGAAACGGAGGCAGCTTCAGCACAATCATCCAAGCATCCTAGAGGAAGAGAGCCCAAGAGTCAGTCTTTGCCCTCTTTTTATTTTAAATCTTCTGGTCCATAATTCCATGTGCTCTGGAGGCATTCAGTTTATCAGCCAATTCCTTCCTATACTGTTTACCATTGCCTTGGGCAACCTCCTCCTACGGTCCCTCCCTGCTCCCCAGTGATCTGATCAGATCTTTCTGTGTCTCAAGTACTGATTCCCTGCTCTGTTCTTCCATAGTCCTGTGTTGATTTCCTAGTTGCAGAGAGCCATTTCGTTAATGGAATAAACTAAGACTTGGAGAAATTAGGTGGCTTTAGTGTGAAAGTATAGGGTCAGGGCAGAGTCAGATTAGCAGTGTCTATTAGATTTAAAGTTGGGAAATGCTCCTTGTGTGTTAAGCATAATTATGTCACAACTATTTTGGTAATTACTTCCAGGATGCATGTATATTTGTATGTAAGATCAGTGTGAATAAAGAAGGTGGAAGGTAATACAGCTGACAAGTTATGTGACAGAAAGTAACCCTACAGGGTGATCTGATCATAAATTCCTAACTGGGCAAGTCATGGTGGGTAGTCATGCCCCAGGTTTATAACTTCTTTAGTAAAAGTTTTATCTTTGCCTCAAGCAAGACCTGTTCATTGTTCTCGTGCATCTAGTTTAGCACGTCTTTGAAATGCCAGAGTAATCCTCTCTTTCAGACCCTCAAGGGAGCACATAATTTTGTTAACTCCTTTGTAATCCAATCATAGAGATCCCCCCCCCTTGCTTTTTCCAACCTTCATGTACTGGTCTTTACATTCCCCTCCTTAATTTCAAATGTATAAAAAAATAACTGCAAAACTGTCATTCACCAGAGCATTTGAGATCTTGCTTCCTAGCGTGTTGTTAGTTTGGCTGAAATAAACTCTTACAAAAATTATCTACAGTTTTGGGGCATTCCATACAAATCGCCTGTCCTGGCTCATGCTGTGGACTGTCCTAAAATCTCTTAAAGATCCACAAACCCCAAACAAGCAGCACCTGGCCTCTGTGTGCCCTATATGTACCTCTTACTAAGCAGTCTTATGCCCGGAACCAGCAGCAGCTGGCCTTGGTTCACAGCTTGGCCTCTCCCAGGACAAGTGGCAGCCATCTGTAGATCTCTTTGTAGTTCATGCCAGGTGGCCCTAAGCAGGGCACAGACCTGTACCTCTTGGGTAGCCCCAGAGCCAGCATGCACAGTATGTAGCTTCAGACCACACCAGGGCACCACCCGACTACCTTCACAAGAGACATGCTCAAGAGACAGACCCCATGGGCACCAGAGCCCCACTGAAGTGAGTCCTGGGGTGCACTCCACAGCAGCTACTCTGCTGTAGTCAAAACTGGTCCTTGCAGTCAATTGACCTGGGGATCAATCCCTCCCATTCATGTACCAATAGCAATCAGGGCTCAAAAGCAAGAGGAGGGTACGCAGCCCACATGGCAGGTGACTCAGGTGACTGGGGAAGCTGCATCACTGGGCTTCACAGGACACCTTCTATATAAGACCGCTATGCCAAGATCAGGAGACACAACAACTCTACCGAATACAAAGAAAGAAACACCGGAGGGTAGCCAAGTAGAGAGACAAAGAAACATGTCCCAAATGAAAGACCAGGACAAAACTCCAAAAAAAGACCTAAACAAAATGGAGACAAGGAATCTAACAGATGCAGAGTTCAAGACACTAGTTATAAGTATGCTCAGTGAACTTAGGGGAAGAATAGATCAATGCAGTGAAAACTTTTAACAAAAAGATAAGAAACATAAAAATGGAAATATAAAACAAAAAAGGACCAGTCAGAAATGAAGAATAAAATAACTAAAATGAAGAATACACTACAAAGAATCAACAGTAGATTAAATGAAGCAGAGGATCTAATTAGCAATTTGGAAAATAAGGTAGCAGAAAATATCCAATCAGAACAGCAAAAAAGAAAAAAGAATACAAAAAAATGAGGATACATTAAGGTGCCTCTGGGAAAACAACAAATGTACCAATATTCAAATCATGAGAGTACAGGTAAAAGAAGAGAGAGCAAAATTGGAAACCTATTTGAAATATTACCAACAGAAAACTTTCCTAACTTGGTAAAGGAAATAGACATGCTAGTTCAAGAAGCACAGAGAGTCCCAAACAAGATGAACCCAAAGAGGCCCACACCAAGACACATCATAATTAAAATGGGAAAGGTTAAAGATAAAGAGAGAGTCTTAAAAGCAGCAAGAGAAGAGCAATTAGTTATTTACAAGTGAACTCCCGTAAAATCTGTCAGCTGATTTCTCAACAAAAGCTTTGCAGGCCAGAAGGGATTGGCGAGAAATATTCAAAGTGGTGAAAAACAGGACCTACAACCAAGATTACTTTACCCAGCAAAGCTATCATTTAGAATCAAAGGACAGACAAAGAACATTCCAGACAAGAGAAAACTAAAGGATGCCAAACCAGTATTACAAGAAATTTTAAAGGGCCTCCTTTAAGAATAAGAAGTAAACAAAAAAATCAAAAATATAAATATTAAAACAGCAATAAATATATATTAAATATAATAACTTTAAATGAAAATTGATTAAATCCTCCAATCAAAAGACACAGGGTGGCTGAATGGATAAGAAAACAAGACCCATACATATACTGTCTGCAACAGACTTACTTCTAAAAGACATAGATTGAAAGACTCACATAGTCTGAAAGTAAAGGGATGGAAAAAATTATTTCATAAAATGAAAATTAAAAAAATAAAAAGCTAGGGTAGAAATACTTACACCAGACAATTTAGACTTTAAAACAAAGGTTATAACAAGAGACAAAAAAGGACTCAGCAATTCCACTTCTGGGTATTTATCCAAAGAAACCCAAAACACTAATTGGAAAAGACATATCCATCCATGTGTTCATTGCAGCATTATTTACAATAGCCAATATATGGAAGAAACCCAAGTGTCCATCAATACACAAATGGATAAAGAAGAGGTGATACATATGAGTATGTCCAGAAAAAGTCCAGCGATCATTAATACAAGGACAGTTTGCATGACATCAATATAACCTGGCAGCCAAGGAGAGTGGACTGGAGTGTGCATGCATGAATAATGACAACTTCACTGTACTAGTCAAGCAGGGATGGTAGACACCATTGAGTGAGCACATGTACTGTGTAGCTGTTGCATTTAAAATAACTGACCGAGTATAGCAATGAATCTGCATCAAATTTTGCATTAAGCTTGAACATTCCTCCATAGAAACTATTCAGATGATTCAGAAGGTCACAGCTATTGGCAGCTGGTGATGGGCAGCTTCATCATGACAATGAGCCCACTTATGCATCACATCTGGTGCAGAGTTTTTTTGCGAAACATCAAATCACCCAGGTGACTCAGCCTCGCTGCAGCCCAGATTTGGCTGCAACTTCTGGCTTTTCCCAAAACTACAATAATCTTTGAAAGGAAAGAGACTTCAGACCATTAGTGAGATTCAGGAAAATACAAGGGGGCAGCCAATGGTGATTGGAAGAACTCTGTGAGGTCCCAAGGTGCCTACGTTGGCCTATTTTGAAGGGGGCTGAGACATCATTGTCCTATGTGCAGTGTTTCTTGTACCTTGTATCTTCTTCAATAAATATCTATGTTTTTCATATTACATGGCTGGATACCTTCTGGACAAACCTCATATATTCAATGAAATATTACTTGGCCATAAAAAAGAATTAAATCTTACCATTTGTGACACCATGGATATACCTACAGGGTATTATGTTAAGTGAAATACGTCAGACAGAGAAAGACCCAAACCATATGATTTCACTTGTATGTAGAATCTAAAGAACAAAATAAATTAACAAACAAAACAGAAACAGAGTCATAGATACAGAGAACATATTGACAGTTGCCAGAGGGGAGGGGGTTTAGGGGGCTGAGTGTAAAAGGTGAAAGGATTAAGAAACACAATGGGTGGTTACAAAATAATCATGGGGATGCAAAGTATAGCATAGGGAATATAGTCAATAATATTGTAATAGCTATGTATAGTGCCAGATGGGTACTAGATTTATTTTGGTAATCTCTGTAAGTTCTATAAATGTCTAATTATTGAGTTGTATGCCTGAAACTAATATAATATTGTACATCAACTGTAATTTAAAAATAAAAAATTATTAAGTAAAAAAAAAGTTTTTTGTGTGTGTTCACATTTCTTAGTATTTTCTTATGACTTTTTTCAATCCTGAGTTAAGTCTAAAATAATCAAAGGTGCATATCTGCTCATTACATATGAGGATAATTAGTTTAGAGTTTGATTTGATAAAGTTGTCTTTATTTTGGGAAATACGAGCTAACTTACAGTGTTAAAGAAATTATGAATAAATGAATAAACTCCTTCCACAACTTCAAAAACAATCTCTACAGGTTTGGATGTTTCTTTTGTTAACATCAGAAATGCATATCTATAAAACTTCACAATATGCTTCACTAGAAAACATTCTTCTTTCTCCATCCCATACCACCCCCTGAAAAACATACAGCCTAGACCTGTGGGTGAAATTGTTTACATTAAAAATGTAACTGCTGTTTACTAGACGGGCTGGTTACACAGCCATATACCATAATCAGTAATCGAAAGGGTCAGAGTGATGAAGGAAAGATAGGCATTTATAATTATTAGGGGAAAAGGTCGTTCACTGCAATGTGGGCTGCCTAAAGCTCATAGGGGGTATCTACATGCCTGTGGCTACAGATACGACAACTAATCAAAGTTTATCTTTGAAACAAAAAACTATAACACGCCATGGCAGAATTGCCTTGTAGAGCTATGAGGCTGCAAGTTGATGTTCTTGGGTTCATTTACTTCAATAATTATTTGTTGAGCACCTGCTTTTCCTAACCAATACTAAGTCCCAGTGGTATAAAAATAATTGGACATAAATCCCGTCCTAGCAAGATTCACAATGGTACGTTAGGAAGTCAAGATAGATAAACATTAGATTAAGACAAGTACTCTAAAGTGCGTTATGTAGAAGGTATTGGAGAAATAGCCAGTTCTGCACTCATTTTTTCTCCAGTGGCAGAGAAGCTATCAACTGAATTTAATAAAAATCTGAGTTGGGGTTTTCCAAGGGCAAAAATGGGGAAGGATATTCCAGTCAGAGGGAAAAGCATGACAGAGAGCTGTGAGAGATTATGTGCAGGAAGCAGTAAGTAGTTGAGCCTGGGTGGAACTCAGAGGCCCTTGGAGATAGATGGAGGGTGAGGCTGGATGATGAGGCTGTGAGGCAGGCCTGTAGCTTTAGGGACTTGAACATCATCCAAAAGTGATAAGAGCTTTTTTGTTCCTCAAATACAGAATGTTCATTAAAGAAAACACGATTTCAGGTTTGTTCCCTGAGCAAAATAATTTGAAAGTACAGGTATTACGTTAATTGTGTTTAGCTGGAAGAGGCCTGTTTTAAGTTCATTTTAATTGAATTCAGTTATAATTTGTGGTGCAACTACAGAGAATTTCAAAAAATGTCTACCTAGGAAGGCAAAAATACAATGAACAAAAGCTTCTCTTGCTCTGGACTTCATAATCTTAGAGGGGTAGGCAAATGTAAACTCCAGTCCAAGGAAGGTTCTGAGAAGTCCTACTTTAGATGCTAATAGATCACAGAGCAGAAAGCAGAACTAACTTGCCACAAGAGTGGGAGTGAAGTATAGTGTCTGGGAGGAAATGGGGTAAAAGGGGAGCATTGAAACATGAGGAGGTTTTCAAGAGACATGTAGAGACATGTGGGTAATAGGAGTAAATCATTTGGGTTGAGAGATGCTCATGAGCAAGCCAGCATGAATGTGGAAAAATGTGAGGTAGATTTAAACATGTAGAGCAGTAGGTGGGGCTGGACAGTAGGCAACGGGGCTGTGGTAGATAAGTGAGAAAACTTGAAGAGCCATATATTCTGTTCCACTGTCCATTCATCCAATTCATTCATTGCTTTATAAATACTAAATGAGCTCCTAGGTTGTATGGAGCATTCCAAACTTAGACGTAAGGAAAAAACATGGTCCCTCTTCTCAAGAAGCAATAACAATGGGAAGACACAAAATGTTTCTGAGCAGGAAAGAGGCATCACATAATCCCCCCATCTACTTCTCCTAGTTGAAGTCCTCTCCCCCATGACTCCTATCCGTGTTCTTATTTATTGCAATATTTGTGCAGACACTCCTTCCAACATGGTCTACTCTTTCAGTTCCTTGGCTTCCTCATGACATAATTCATCTAGTTGTTTAGAATAGAAACCTTGGACTTACCCCCCACTTCTTTATATACCACATCCAGATCTTCAGCAAAGTCTATAAGCTTTATATTAATATGGCCTGAATTCAATATTTTCATTCCCCCTGGCTCTACCTTCCTAATCTCTTATCTGGATCACTATACCTGGAGTCCCTGCTTCAACCTGCCTCTGACAATCTTTTCTGAATTTCACAGTCAAAGGTATACTTACAAAAATTAAATCAAACATTCTCACTTCCTGCTCACTACCCTCTGAAGACTGCCAATCACATATAGAATGAGGTACAAAGTCCTTACCAAGGCCTTTGTAGCCCCATATAGACTTCCTTCTGCTTCCACTCTTTATGCCCATCTCCTAATACTTTCTCTCTTGCATACTGAACTCTAGATATATTAGCTTCCCTACTGTTCTCTGAACATAAGCAGCATATTTTTAGATCTGGGTGTTTGAACTCTCCTTTCTGAAGTTCCATTCTTCTATACATACACTTGGATTTCTCTTGCATTTTCTTTGATGTTCTTAGTGTTCTTCTCAAACATCACCTTCTCAGAAAGGCCTTCCTAGATTATCTGTCTAAAGGTAAAGCCACCAAGGCGATTGTTGTCTATCCCCTTGTTTTATTTTTCTTCAAAGAACTTAGCTACATGATATGTAATGCATGCATTTGTTGATTTGACTGTTTCTTTCAAGAGAATTCAGCTTTTTGAGGGTAGGATCTTGGCCTTCTTGTTTATCATTTTACCCCAGTGTCTAGAACGTTATCTGCGTTATACAGGATTAAAGAGAAGAAGTCCAGTCAGTAATTGAAATAAACTTTTTGTAAGGTTAGTACTAAAAAGAATGACATAATTGGGATTCATTTTAAGGAGGAAGTAAGATTGAGTAGGGCTTCTTTTAAAGGAGGAGTGATTTGATTATGTTTAAAGATTGACAGGAAGTTGCATAATGGAAGATCATTCAGGATAGGTGGTTCATCTCCAAGTTTCCTGGAGGAGCACTGTAGAATGGAGTGCATAAAAGAGGGAGGAGTTAGTTTAGGACACACTTCCTAATTGGTTTGCCGCATCACACTGATGGACAACAAGAGGCCTACCGGTTGCTGAGACACCGATTCCCCTCCGCCTTTGCGGTGGCTGGCTGGGGCCTGGGTGGGAGTTCACCTCCAGCTACAGGCAACCTCTCCTGTTTATACCAGTGGGCCATACAAACATCATTTGCTACAGGCACCATGATGTGAAAGAACTTGGGAAGCTCTGGAGTAAAGAAAGACTTGGAGCATATCCTTCAGGCCTTAAAGGGTGAACACAATTTAAGAAATGTGGTGAAGGGATCAAAATATACACACCCAGATCTTTGGTGGAAACAGAAAGTACTCACTAGTCCAATCTTGTCTCTGTATCTTCCTTTCTTCCTCCTTCCCTCTATTCGTGGATTTTTGAGTCAACATTTGCTGTCTGCCACTTTCTGCACTAGTCTAGAGATATGCATCCTCAGGTCATAGCTATTGTAAATCCTCACCTGCTAACGCAGTCTTCTTTGAACCACCCGGGCTGGGGTCAGGGCCTGTGCACGCTCTCCCCAGCTCATGCTCATAGCGGATCTGTACATCCAGAGTAGTCTCTGCCACGTCGTGTTGAACTGATCAGTTGACGTGCCTGTCTCCTCCATTTGTCCACAGCATGCTGTAGGGCCAGTGCCATCTTATTTGTCTTTATAGCCTGACCATCTAGCTTGGACCCTGGCTCATTAAATAGTTGTCGAATTGAAACTGTACCAAAGTGAATAAGACCCAGTCTTTGCAGTCAAGTTTGCCCAGTGGCTATTTGGAAAGACAGCTGTAAAAATGAATAATTGTGGCACAATGTGATAAGAGCTACAAGAGTTATATAAAAAGGTGCAGCTGGAGTCCAGTGGCGGGCACTGCTAGTGCTGATGAAGCAATAGAGCAGCCATTGTGCTTTTTCCCTGGTGAATTCAAACAGAATTTGTATTTTCTTTTAGGAAAGAAATAATATTGACTGCGGAGATATCAGTTTGTAAAGTTACAAAGTTCTTAGAAAATCTTCAAATGGGAAGTTGCTAAATAACAGTGAAATAAACGCAGACCAGAAACTGGCAAGCCTGGTTTTCACGTACCTTACCGAACATCACTAAATCTATTGGCACCTATAAAGTTTCCTCCTGGTGAAAAAAAAAAGGGGGGTGGTTATAAAGGTTGGCTTCTTTAATGTTTCTTTTACATTATCCTGCAAAGGGTACTTTTCTAAATAGTAAGGGTCAGAATGATTAAATAAAAAGGCTAATGGGTCTAATAACAATTAAAATGAGCAAGCTCTTTACTCCCCTTGTGGTTAAAGGGTGCTAATTGTTTTGTATTTTCTGTGTTGAAACTACTGCAGTTGTTAAGTGCTTCATAATAAGTTAAGCTGCTCTGTCTTCACACCACGCACATTGATTTATCTAAACTAACACCATTCTTGTGGAAAGTGTGCACTGAATATATTATGGAGATGTGTTGATTGGATGAAAACACATGAATTTGAAAGTTGGATCCACCTGGGTTAGTATCTCATCTTTGCCTCAGATAAGCTGGTTAGTTCTGTGCAAGTTATCTAAAACTCTTAGGTTTGTTTTGTTTCCTGTAGAGTCACAATACTTGCAACATTTAATAAGAAAGGTTGTTTTGAGAATGAAATGAGATAATACACGAGGGACTGACATAACATCTGGAGAGGATATGTGTTTAATAAGTGTACATTTATTTTTGTATTCTTATATGATAAGACTTTTCTAATTAGAATTCTCCTGCATAAATATTTCAAGTTTCTTTTAGATTCTACACTAAAAAAATCTATTGCCTTTATGCTCAATGCCCCCATGTTTCTATAATGATATTACTATAAGAGGTAATATTTTGGAGGTACATATCATGTCAAACATGTACCCAATAAGTGATTGATCTCAACAATTTAATTTCTTATTTATTTAGGTCCATTTTACAAATGAAGAGAATGAAATATAGAGGCAAAGTAATCTGTCCAAGATAAAACTAGCAAACTTCAGGGTCAGTATTCAGAACTCCTCAGAATTTGGTTCCAAAGTTGTGCTTCTAACAGCTGTATTCTAATATAATACTCACTTTCTGTCTCTTCTCCCACCATGTTAAACTATACTCCATCAAATAAAGAGGTTTATGTAGAGACAAAATAATCCATTTCACATCATCTTTATAGCTTGAAGCCAGAGCCAAAGAGCAAGATCAGAAGGGTAAGGGCATCACTGTTGGGAGGCCAGTGGTGTTAGCATCTAGTGGGAGTGAGAGGGTCATGGGAAATTAACCTCAAAAGTTCTCTCGCAGTAAAGTGACTGAGCTAGTGGCTGGCCACAGGTCCTGGGTATTAAGTCCTTGGCAGTTCACTGGGGCCTTAGCAGCTTTGCTTTCTTGTCAAGTTAAATCACTGAATTTGGGTATGACAATGCCCTTCTTGGGTCATCTGTACTTGAGTAGTATTCTGGGGTCCAAAAGAGAGGGATGTTTCTGTTTGCCTAGTCACTTGGCTAAAGCTCTGAGCCCAGGGACTATTCTAGACAAATTACGTCATGTATACTAAAATATTTTAATTTAAATGCTGTTTTTTTCTCAATGATAAAGGAATCATAATTCAAAGAGCAGAAACCATTACCTAGGACTGTTTATGCCAGCAAGTTGTAAGGAAATATACTGAGAACTCTGTAGGATTTTGGTTCCTGTCACCTTCCAACCTTTGTAACATAGGTTAGATGATTATCCTCAGGCAGCTGTGTTCTAAGAATCTACCTGAATGACTCAAGCCTGCATGGCACACAGAATAAAGGGCTTTCAAACACAAAGTGTTCAGCTTTAACTACAGTGTCAGGAATTTAGCCTCTTCATTGATATGTGATTAGATGTTACTCATCTCTTCAGGCTGTGGCTTGAATTTTGAATATGTGAAGGATGAATTAGTGCATTATAGACATTTGAGGTTAAGGACTTTTGAATTGGCTGCATGGAAATTTATGCAAAATGAGTAAACTAACAAAGCACTGATTTTTTCCCATCCCTTTCATTTTTACCTTTCTTAGCCCTACTCCTTAAAGCTCTCCTCTCAGCAGCAAGGCTTGCTTGTGAATAGGACTGGGATCCGTTGAGCCTATAGCTTTTGTACACACCATTAGAAAAACTTTTAACTGGATGAATTTGAACCTGGGGTCTTTAATTTTTCATCATTTTCCTACTGATGTACTCATGCTCTCCTCCCTCTGTTCCCACCTATTACCAACTATGTGCCTGTTCTTAGCACAATTCTAAGAGAAAGGAGTATAATTTATAGATGAAAACCAGAATTTTAGATATATTAAAGGACTTGCCCAAAGTCACATAGGTAGTGAGAGCTGGAGCCAGAAGTCTAAGCCTTATGTACACAAAACTGCCAACTAATGAATGCTTTTATCAGCTCTAATTTTCTTCAGTTTTGCCAACACAGAAAGTTTGTTGCTACATGGTGTTTTTAAAAACTTACCAAATTAATACATCTTAGAAAATAATGTAATATTCATCCTCACAGGGAATTAATTTCAAAAATCAATGCATAAATCTCAGATGGATGATGAAAACAGTACTATTAAGTTTTTATGGTGTTTACTGAGCAAGTACACTTTCATGAATAAAAACACCTGTTTCTCCCCCTTAGTTTTATCTCAAGTTATAAGAATGTTGGAAAACAGTGAAGTCCCCAAGCAGCTGTTGGTGATGGGAGGGCACTTTGATGTGCCAGGTAAGGTAAATTTGCCAGTAGGCAGCATGAGTGCTTACTTCTCTGACTACATCCCCCCCCCTCAGTCAAATAGTGTTTAAACAAAACATTTCTGAATTGTTTTTACAAATGATGGAACAACAACATGGTCACATCCTCCTCCTGGCTCTGGGCTTTCTACTCCTGAACTGGTTGGGAATAAAAGTCACAGTGCCATGGAAACATTTCCTAGAAACTGCATTTTCAACCTGGTTATTAATCTGTCAAATCTAAGATAGAAATACTAAAGTGGGAGACAGAAAAATAAAGTGGGCACTTCTAGTGGAGTGAGATCAATTTGTTTAACTTAACTAGCATTTCTATAAGCTGGACTTCATGAGTTAGCATTTTTGCTGGTGATAATTCACGGTTTAAAAAAATCCAAGAAGACTTACATGAAATATAAAAAAATAGGTATCAGGAATAAGGTAACTCTTAAAATGAGAGAAAATTGATTAGATTTGTGGGGTTTTCTATACTAGGTTTTTGTTTACGCTGAGTCGGGGTTTTTATTTCTTTTTGAACCTTACATAATTTGAGCCATCATAATTAAGTATATCACAGTTATAGATACAAATAACAATTTTACATAAGCAACTAAAAATCAAGTTATGAGAAAATGATCCCAGTAGGATCATTTGGTATATGTTCTCTATACCAAACCCTGAGG
The DNA here is from genome assembly GCA_004026545.1 of Mormoops blainvillei. Taxonomy (NCBI): domain Eukaryota; kingdom Metazoa; phylum Chordata; class Mammalia; order Chiroptera; family Mormoopidae; genus Mormoops; species Mormoops blainvillei. The sequence goes on from PVJD01006845.1 coordinate 77,777, forward strand.
AGGGGGCTCAAGTTTTGAAAGAACCTCAGTAATTGTTTATTCAGAATGATTAATTTTTTTGTACAAGAGGACAAAGATGTCTTTTGTGTCAATATGTGGTAACAGATGCCTAGTTTAATCACCTATACTTGCACTGAAATATGTTAGTTATAGGAAATATGTGTTCATTTTTTTATAGTAAAAAGTGTGTAGAAACAGAAGTAGTCATCAAGCATATTCATTTGATGATTGCTTATGTTTTTAAGGTCAAATTTTGGTGTCAGGTCTTGGAACAATTGTGATTTCACTTTTATTTTTAGCCCCAGAAATACTGAGTTAAAAATGCAAAGAAATCCATGGATGTGACAGGTCCACAAACAGCAGGTTGAAGAGAGTGTGTAGCACTAAACTGAGAGAATAACAAGCCCTGCACTGGGGAAACTGGTATTCCCCTGCCTTTTAAAACCTTCTAAGCACAATTACCAAAGTCTCAATTTTGTATCTCCTGATCATTTCTTGCTCTTTAAAAATTCTTCCCCCCATTATCACACAAGGTTACAGTATGAATCAAATTTAAAAATCTGTATGTGACAGGCCTTTGAAGATTATTAAACACTATACAATTGTGTATTTACTACAGAAAACCTAAATTTAAAGTAGAACTCACTCAGAATATTCATAACAATTTAAAAGAAGGTTTTGTGGTTCTAAGCTCTCCCTGTTCTATTTTTTTTTCCAGTTCTATGTACTTGGACTGAGTGCAAGTACTTAATTACTAATTTTGGAGTAAGGCATCTCAGAACATAATGGAATAGTTCACAAGTGGGAAGCCGATTTCTTTGGCTCTCCTAGCAACTCTTATCAATTGAATATAATGAGGCAGAGTCTTGCCTCAGACAGGACAGAGCATTGTGATTAAGTAATTCCTGCAAAGGGGTTGGAAGGGATGTGGATTGTGCTATACACATCGTGTAATTGTTCTCTGTAGACTAATGGAAAGGGGGTCTTAAATTCACTAGAAGTGTCTGTCCAGCATTGAAAATAAGAGTGTACCCTGTATTGCAACTTAGCAGGTATACTCTCCTATGTACATTACTACAGAGTTAAATCCTGCTCCTACCAAATTTGCCTCCTTCCTCCTTCTCGATTCACATCCCGATCCACAGATACTTAGTTTAATATTAGAATGCACCCACTGCTGGCCTATTATCCTTCTAGAACATGAGTACATCTGAAATAGAGTTCTAGACACTTCTAGGCAATCTTATCTTAATATAAATTTAACCAGCATTTAGAAATGAAATATACCAAATATTTGGTCAGAAATTTCATAAGGAAAATGTAGCTCTTTTAAGTCAATAAATCTGAGCCTGTGGATGCTCTTCTGCTCACTGGTGCACCTGCAGAGGTCAGGCTCTTTTAGCTGAGGACCACACCCCTAGTCTGCTCAGCTCTGTAGGAAACACCATTGGTGACGATGCAGACTCTGCTGCATGCTTGTGTGCCTAGGCTCTTCACAGACCCTCTGCTTACCTCTATGACTTTCCTCTGAAACAGAACAAGCTTTGGTTCTTTCACCTTGGTTTTATCTCCTTTTCTGTTCTGTTTGTCCCATGTCTTGTCTGCTTCCATTTGTCCTCTTTCTTTCTCTTTTTCTTCTCCCCCAGGACCTGTGATGATCCCTTTTCCCAGACAATCCTTGTGAATCTTTTCCCATTTATGTTTTTTAACCCTTTTTTCTATGGTACAATTCCCTCCATGCCACCCCCGCCCCCAATTCCTGCAAAATTATTTAGTGCGAAGATAATGATCAAACCAAGGTAAATCATAATTTTTAAAGTAACATAACTCAATTTATAAGCTTTAAAAAATGCTCTTTAAAGTAATTTAGTCAGGATTACCCTTTTATGGGGGAAGTTTTATTCAGTCAACTGTTGTTTCACATTTTCTTTTTTGTGCAAACTGCAAATTAATTTTTTAATTGTTTATGGAATGCAAATAAAATGACAGATTTTTCCTATCAGATGTGCTGGACAGGCACAAGGGCACAATCATTTTTCTAGCCAATATTTTCATCAGGAAACCTATTCAGACTCTTAGACTTACTTCCTACCTCCAGCATAATTGAACTGCAAAACATTGCCACTGGCAGGTTTGTGTCCTTAAGTGCTCTTAGAGGCCTGGGGACTAGGATGTTGGAAGTATTACAAAGAACCTCAAATTGTCTCTTGATCTTGTATTGAAAGACAAAAACTCTACATTCTGTTATAGGGGCTTCTAAGATTTACATATTTGAATAAGAATCAGATGGATGTGCTGTTGTCCCAATGGGACAGCACTTTTCCAGACTATTTCTGTTCAAGTGCTTAAGTGCAATGAGTTCCGGAGGAACATGTAGAAATTGAGCCAAGTGGAGTCTGTAGATTGCTTCCTTTTTTTGCTTTTACCCCCCTCCTCCCACCCCACTGCAATGTAGGTGTTGCTCAAGATATACAAAAATAAAAATATCATAAAGAAATTTAAAATAGTGAAAAATTATGCAGTGTTATCTTGTATCTTTTGATGGACTACATGGGAGATTATGCTGTGTAATGGAGTTGTTCATCTAAAATTAAAATCCCAAAAGGAGAAGCAACAAGTACTTATGTGCAATAAAGAATTGCAGTTCGGGCAGTACAGATTGAGGCAGAAACACAAATAGTGTCTCAGTTACAGGCTGAAGGCAGTGGTGTTTTTTGTTGTTGTTTGTTTGTTTTTGTTCTTTGGGTTTTTTCCATGAGAAAAAGAAAGGAATAATTATATGAATAAAAGAAATTCCTATTGGTGCTAAGAAACTGAGTAACTCTAGCTATATGTTGCTGGTTAGTGATTCTGTCCTCAGATAGAGAATCCATAATCATCAGTCTTTGTGGTCAGGATGTCTGCTTTTCTGTTGGCTTTACAAACAGCTCTTTGGAAGACAATGTTGGTTTGGCCCAGTCTGAAGGTCTGGCCCAGTTCAAATAATACAAAGGCTCAAGGAGCAAGATGTGCAAACTAGTTTCTCTGGAATAGCCACCCTGGCTTCATTTTAAAATGACTCCATTTATATCAACTTTCACAGAATAATAACTGTACTGTTAAGCAGGAGTTTTGTCTTTGGTGTAGGACTTCTTGTTCTTTATTTAAAAGCACATCTTCCTCATACGTAAAATAAAGGGGATTCAGAAAATGATCTCTGAGGTCCTAAATGATATGAGTCTAAGAAAGTGGAATTCCCGTGATGATGTCTCCTTGAAGGAAACCAGAATTGTTTTTGTTCTCTTTCCTTCTTAGTCTTTCTTTCTTTGCCCTTTCCTTTTCTCTCCCTCCATCTGCTAGTTTGTTGGCACAGTTTGGGCATCTAGTCACTTCTTAACTGATAATTCATTTCAGAGACTGTAGTAAAGAAAGGAGTGCTCTGGCTTTCTGTCTAAATAGAATCCATTCTGCCTAATGTCATTGTAGCATTGGTTTACTGATCGTCCATTTCTTCTGGAAACTTTCTCCTTATTTAGCTCTCCTGTTATTGAAATATCCTGTTTTGCTTTCTACATGTAACTAACTCTAATTATGTCATATGTATTCTTTATATTATATTTTATATTTTATGTTGTCTCATCTTCAAGTTACTTGTATACTTGCTCTACCTTGCTTCATGTTTCCTCAGAGTCTACCTGTTATATTTTAAAATAATACCATTTTACCCATTGTGTTCCTTTTTTGTTTCTGCTATGTATACCAGTAGTTTTTCTTTACAAAACAAAATTAAAGTAAGCCAATTTGCTGGAGGTGTGTCTGTTTCATGTTTTAAATTAAATTTAGATTATTTATTAGATTTGTTTTTTCTTTTTTTAATTCATGGATTTTTTTTTTTAATCTTTAGGGGTTTTTTTCCCCGCTCTTGCTTTCCTTATATTTCTATTTCATAGATTTTTTTTCCTTTCCTATGAATTGAATATTTAGTTGTTTTATTTTCATGCTTGCTTTCTTTGTTAAATGGTGAAAGCTTAAGGTTCAGTACATGATTTGAGATTAGTTTTTCTGTTCCCATTTGATTCATGGGTCTGTGGATTTCCAAGGAACACAGACTACTATAAGTAACAGGTCACTTAGATATCATTTATTTCTAAGCATTTAGGCACAAACATTAACACTTTCAAATAACCAAAGTTTCAAATTACTTTTATAATTTTGAATTTTAAAAACCTTTTAAAATAAACACCTTTTTAAAATCATTTTTTATTGTTGTTCTGTTACAGTTGTCCCAATTTTCCCCCTTTGCTGCCTTCCACCTACCCCACCCTGCACTCCCACTGTCAGTCCCCACACTGTTGTCCATGTCCGTGAGTCATTCGTACATGATCTTTGTCTGGCCCCTTCCCCTTTTCTCTATCATTATCCCCCTCCCCTCTGGTCCCTTTCAGTCTTTTCCCTGTTTCCATGCCTGTCGTTCTATTTTATTTGTTATTTTATTTTGTTCATTAGAATCCTCTTATAGATGAGATCATATAGCATTTGTCTTTCGCCAACTGGCTTATTTCAACCTAGCATAATATTTTCCAGTTCCATCCATGCTGTTGGAAAAGGTAGGAGCTGCTTCTTTCTTTCTGCTGCGTAGTATTCCATTGTGTAAATGTTCCACAGTTTTTTGATCCTTTCCCAAATCAATAAACATAATATGCCACATAAACAAAATGAAGGACAAAAATACCATAATCCTTTCAATAGCTGCTGAAAAGGAATTTGATAAAATCCAGCACCCATTTATGATAAAAACACTCAGCAAAGTGGGAATAGAGGGAGCATACCTCAACATAATAAAGACCATGTACGAGAAACCTACAGCCATCATTATACTCAGTGGGCAAAAACTAAAAGCTTTCCCTTTTAAGATCAAGAACAACAGAAGGGTGTCTGCTTTCACCACTCTTATTTAAGATAGTATGGACAGTTCTGTGTAGAGTGTTCGGACAAGAAAAAGAAATAAAAGGCATCCAAATTGGAATGGAGAAAGTAAACTATCATGATTTGCAGATGACATGATAGTGTACATAGAAAACCCTATAGTCTCCACCGAAAAACTACTCAACCTAATAAGCGAATTTGGCAAAATAGTGGGATACTCAGTTAATATGCAGAAACTGATGGCATTTTTGTGCACCAATAATGAAATATCAGAAAGAGAAACTAGGAAAAATCCCATTTAGTATAGCAACAAGAAAAATAAAGTACCTAGGAATAAATTTAACCAAGGAGGTGAAATAAATACCTTTTTTTATGTTTAACAATTTTTTACTAATGTGTAATTTCTGTTTCTTGATTTATCAACTTTAGTAAATATCTACTAATCCTCTATTTTGAAAAATGACATATATAGCTCATTATATTACTTTCTCCTTATTCCTCCAACACCTTCCCAAAACCTGCCACTCTCTCAGTCAATCACACACTTATTTGTAGTAATTTTATTGTGTCAGGGATGAGAAACTTTCCCCTTTCTTTCTTTTTTCTTCTTACTGGTTTTAATAATTCAAATAACATACAACAAATTAACAGGAGAAAAACTAATTCATTACATATGCATGTAATGCATATTCATTACATAAGGGAATCCACCTTAGCAGGACATTTCTTATTCAGAGCCTCTGGAAATTTCAGAACCTCAGAAACAAATTCAACATGTTTTCAGAAAGGGAAAACGTGGATTATTTTTAAAAACTGAGACTCAGGATACATAAGTTTTCTCATGAGAAATATTGGATACTAGGGAAAAAAATGGGAAAATGCCTTCAAAGTTTTGAGAAAAAAATAAAATAATTTTAAGCCAGGAAAATAAATAATTTTGAGCCTGGCCAAACTTCTATCAGATATAGTGGCAAGATAAAAAACATTTTCAAACTTTCAAGGGCTCAGAAAAGTCTCTAGTCACATAATCTTCTTCAAAAAACTATTAAAAGATGTCCTCTAGTAAAATAAAAAAGAAACAAAAGAAAGAGGTAAACATAGGAACTGAGATACAATTTTTCAGTAAATTTAAAACTTTTCTAACTGTTTATAAATTTCAAGGCTAAAGGTAGTTTCTTCCATTATAATCCAGAAGAAGCCTCAGGATGATCACTTGTAGAACTTAGTCCAGTTTTAGTCAGAAGAATACTTTACCAAGGATTTTGTGTGTGGGGGTGGGGTGGGGTGGATTTGGGAAGATACATTTGATTCTTTTAGTTATGCCTGGTTTCTTTAAACCTCAGTGAGAAGAAAACAAGTAGAGAGAGTCACTTAAGTAACTTGGAGCAAGCCCTGACCATGACTTCACTCTTTCTCCACTGATCACACAATTCACCATGTAGCAACATCCACCTTGCAATGGTGGCAATATGTTGTCCTTGCGTATGTTTCTTCTTTTTATGACTGCGTTGTTAACTCTAAGATCAAGTGTCTTTAACTGGGCCCTTAGATTACCTGGATCAGTACTACTTGAGGAGCTTGGATATTTAGCAAGTTTCTCAGATAATCCTTTTAAAATGTCTGCTATACCAGAGATGCTGAGTACGTACTTGTAGATCCATGGGGATTAAAATCAGTAATGTCTCAGTTTCTGATACTTCTTCCAGGAGCTCAACTGTATGACTTTTCAGAAGAGTGAGGAGAGTCAGCCTTAGAGTTTTATTTTCCCCACGTATGTATGTCCATTTCATGTATCTTATTCTACAAAGGCTCATGGGTTACATTTTCCAGTGAACAAATTATTTGAAGCTAGTGACAAAATATAGAATTTGATTTTTGTTTTTTAATTTTTCACTTCATTGACCTTATTTTATAATAGTATTTACAAGGAGTAGGTGAAATTCCAAAGGATGGCTCAATATATTAATTTTAGTTATTGGCAATAAGCGACAAAGAGAAAAAAGACCTGGTGAACTGAGTCTTCAGGCCTGAGATCATAAGTGCTTTTCTTGGTTTGATTAATTGCCTTAAGTTAGAGAAATCCAGCAAAATTAGCCTAATTTCCTGTTTTACAAAATAGTTATAACTTTGTCACCTGAAACTTTGTCAGACAATAGTTATATCTATTGTCACCTGAAAATGTGTAACATGAATTCTGTCATACTTTGAGATCCTGAAAAGAAAGTTTTAAATAATGGAGGTTTTTTTTGTGGAAATATTAAAAATTATTCCATTTTATACATGTTGTACATATAGTATAATTTATTGTACACAATTTTTTTAAAAAGATTTTATTTATTTATTTTTAGACAGCAGGGAAGGGAGAGAGAAGGAAACATCAATGTGTGGTTGCCTCTTGTGCACCCTCTACTGGGGATGTGTCCCACAACCCAGGCATGTGCCCTGACTGGGGAATCGAACCAGCAGCTCTTTCATTCACAGGCTGGAACTCAATCTACTGAGCACACCAGCCAGGGTTGTACACAAATTTTTGATAAAGCACAGTGATCTTAAGATAATAATGAAAGCTATGTACCTAAATTGCATATTTTACTTTACATTTAAGATCTATGAATTGTCATTTATCTAGATATCTTTTTCTTTAAAGTATAAATTTATAAGAAGGTATTTATTTTAATAATTTTTTAGTATTCTTGGAGTTTTTAAAATTAAATATATTTGGCATATAACATTGTATAAAATTGACACACACAACATGTCAATTTGATACATTTATAAATTATAATATGATTGCCATTGTAGTGACATTTAACACTTCTGTCACATTATATAATTATCCTTTCCTTTTAGTTGTTGGAATAATTAAGTTCTAGTCTCATATCAAGTTTGATAATTATAGTACAATATTGTTGCCTATATTCATTTTATTGTACAATAGATGTCTACAGCTCACTTACTACTGGTTGCAAGTTTGAAGCCTTAAACATCTTTCTTATCCTTCCCCACCCTCATCCCCTGGTAAAAACCTTTTACTCTGTTTTTACATGTATGACTTTTTTAGATTTTACATGTAAGTGATATTATGCACAACTTGTCTGTCTCTGACTTATCTCACTTAGCATAACATGTTTTGGGTGAAACTATATTGTCGCAAACAGCCGGATGTCCTCCTTTTCCATGGCTGAATAATATTCTCACATCTTTTTTTTTCCATTCTTCTGTTGATGGGCATTTAATTTGTTTTTATATGTTGGCTACTGTGAATATGGGTGCAATAAACATGGGAGTACATATATCTCTTTGAAATTCTGTGTTTTAACTTACGGTCAAGATGCAGGTGTGAGTAAACGCACTTTGCCTCCCTGCACAACTAGAGCGAAAACTACAACTAAACTACAAAACAAGTATCACTCAGATTTGTCAGAAAATTGAGCTGTATGAAAGTCTGACAACCAAGGATTTAAAGAAACCACATTCATCCAGATGGGTAGGTGGAGCAGAGAGGCAGAGAAGCAGTGGAATGGGCTGTCCTACATTCTTGTGTGGTGGATAAAAATCAGGAGGGAGAGCTGGGGAACGAGCAATCCCAGCCCCAGACCAGACTACCCAGCCCAGGAAGGTAAATCCCACCAGGAAGATAAATCCCACCAGGAAGATAAATCCCCATAGCTTTGGGCTATAAGAAGCAGTGGGGGTTGGGGCGGTAGAAGAAACTGCAGGATTCTCAGGAGACTGCTCTTAAAGGGTTTACAAAGTTCTCAGGATTTATGCAGACCCACCACCTCTGGGATTCAACACCAGGGCAGCAGATAGAAGGGCACAAGTGGCATTCAAGGAGAAAGTGAAGTGACCGACAACACACGAGTGTCAGGAGACAGCTTCCTCTCAAGCAAATCTCCAGAGAACAGGCAGTGGCACCGTCTCGTCTCTGAACCGTCCCCCACACAGAGCCACAAAGTGGTGAAACAGGTTGCCCCACGCTGGCAATTACCTAAAGCTCTGCCCCACACAATTTACAGGTGCCTTTTCTATAATAGACCACACTACTAAGACAGGGAGTCAAAGCAGCTCTACCTAATGCACAAAAACAAACACAAGGAGGCTGACAGAGAGACAAAGAAATATGGCCCAAATGAAAGAACAGAACAAAACTCCAGAAAAAGAACTAAACAAAATGGAGATAAGCAACCTATCATAGGTAGAGTTTAGAACACTGGCTATCAGGATGCTCAAAGAACTCACCGGGTACAGCAACAGCATAAAAAAGACACAGGCAGAAATGAAGGCTGCATTAAGTGAAATAAAGGAAAATTTACAGAGAACCAACAGCTGAGAATCAAACCAATGATTTGGAACATAAGGAAGAAAAAAGCATTCAATCAGAACAACAGGAAGCAAAACAATTTTAAAAAATGAAGATAGAATATGGAACCTCTGGGACACGTCCAAATAAACCAACATCTGAATCACAGGGGTGCCAGAAGGAGAAGGGGAAGAGTAAGACATTGGAAACTTATTTGAAAAAATAATGAAAGAAAACTTCCCTAATTTGGTGAAGGAAATAGACATAAAAGTCCAGGAAGCACAGAAAGTCCCAAACAAGTTGGATCCTAATAGGCCCACATCAAGACTCGTCATAATTAAAATGCCAAAGGTTAAAGATAAAGAGAAAATCTTAAAAGCAGCAAGGAAAAAATAGAGTTACATACAAAGGAATTCCCATAAGACTGCTAGCTCATTTCTCTAAAGAAACTTTGCAGGTTAGAAGGGATTAGCAAAAAATATTCTAAGTATAAAATACAGGGACCTACAGCCGAGATTGCTCTGCCCAGCAAAGATATCATTTAGAATTGAGGGGCAGATAAAGTGCTTCCCAGACACTTTAGGGAAGATAAAGGAGCTCATCATCAACCAGCCATTATTTGTGAAATTTTAAAGGGAACTATATAAGAAAAAGAAGATCAAAGCTATGAACTTAAAGTGGCATGAGATTCACAACTATCGACAAGTGAATATAAAAAACAAACTAAGCAAACTAGCAGAACAGGAACAGAATCATTGATATGAAGATCACTTGGAGGGTTATCAGCTGGGAGGCAGAAGGGGGAGAATGGGGGAAATGGTGCAGGGATCAAGTACAAATTGGGAGGGACAAAATAGTCAGAGAGATGTTAAGAATAGTGTAGGAGGTAGAGTAGCCAAAGAACTTTATGCATGACCCATGGACATAAACAATGCAGGAGATTGCTGGAGGGAATAAGGGTACTGGGTGGAAGGGGGGAAAGGTGGAAAAATTGGGAAAACTGTAATAACATAATCAATATTTACTATCTTCTTAAAAATCAAACTCAATTTTAGACTGAAGCATGTTCTTTTATATTGTATTAAATAAGTGATAAGTAGGATATTTTGAAAACTTGATTATGAATAAAAGCTTCCAAAATATTTCCCCATTTTTTGCCTTTTATATCTGTGTTTTCTCTGAACTCTTCCTGTATTCTGTAACTGAAATTATTTTTTACCTCAAAACTCTCATATTAGTTACTTGATTTTACGTCTGTCAGCTACAGTCTCTCCATTATTTTTCTTTTTCCTGTGCTGTGACAATAACTCCTCTTCTTTGCTCTAATCAAATCTAATCATATTTGCAGCCCCTTGTAACCTTCAGCCTTCTTTCCCATCCAAGAGCATTTCCATGCCTCACATGATATTAAAACACATTACCTGAATTTTGAGTGATCTTTTGCAAAGGGACCATTACTGATCTTGAGTAACCTGGGGAATTTTTGTAGCTAACTATTTTCATGCATTTGTTTTTGATTCCACTGATAAACTATTAATTCTGACCATTTGGTTAGAACCACTGATTAATTGGAAAAGCCATGATCCAAGCTGTTGTGCAAGTAGGCAAGTATTTGTGTAGCTCTTAATAAGAACTCTGTGATCTTTTTTCTTTGTGGTATTGCCTCTGTTATGTTTCTATCAAATTCAATTTTATTCAACAAATATTTGAGCACCTGCCATCAGTTCAGCTGCATGTTAGCTTGAGTGTGTGTGTGCATTAAGTGGCATAGAGTGCCTTACCATGAGGAGTTTACCAGTGGGGTTAGGTAGAAAACCATGAAGAAGCAACAAAGATTGTACCTGCTGTCCACTATTCTATTTTTTTCTGGTTTTCAAAGATAAAACCTAAATAATATCCTCATTGAATTAAATCTCTTTTCCTAGGATCTCAAACTATATTATTGCATGATACGATCCATTTGAATGCTATCCAATATCACAGTGTTTATTCATTGAGTTGGTGAATATCTTCCAATATCAAAGGCAATGCCCTTATGCTATTTAATTTCATTCTTTTACCTGATAATTTACATAATTTTTATAAATAAACACATTACTATCAGGATAACAGCTACCATTGATTGAACCTTTATAAGTTTCACAAATATTGGTAAGAATTTCCTTTATTCAATCTTATTTGTTAAAGACCTACTATGTGCCAAGCACTGAAGATAAAGGGTGAAGAAGATATCCTACCCCTGAGGAGTTTATATTCTGATTGGGGAAACTAGACAGATGACAACAGCAACAAATAAGACAATTAAAGGTTATCATAATTGGTATTAAAAGTGATGGGAGAGCAAGTAGAATGGGATGGCCACTGAAAGTAGAGTGGTAAGGGAAGGCATCTCTAAGGAAATGATATATTTAAGAGACTCTTCAGGGACAAAAAGGAGACCATGTGATGAAGGGCTGGGAGAAGGGATTACAGTCCCAGAGAAAAGCATATACCATAAGTGCAATGGGGAAAGATTTGCTGGGTTTGAGGAAAGAAGAGTATAGCAAACAAATGAGGGGCAGACATGTAGGAAATGAAGTCGACAGATTAGGAGGTAATGAATTATAATGGACAATACTGCTTTTGTTAGGCAATCCAGTTTTTTGTTGTTTTCTTAAAGAGCAATGAGAAAAGCCCATTAAAATTTTTAAAAGGGAGAAGAATATGATTTGATTAAAAAACTTAAACAGATCATCCTGGAGAATGAATTGAAGATCTAAAAGTGTGGATGCAGGAAGATCAGTTAATGCACCTGTAAAATGATGATGGCCTCGGTGAAGGAGATACAGAAAAGACTGAGAGAAGTGAAAAGCCTTGACGTATATTTAGAGGAAGACAAATAGGAATTCCTGTGAATTGGATGAGAGGGAGAGGGATGAGAATAATGAGAAATCAATGATCACATCAGTTATTTTAATCTGTATAACCACTTTATGAGGAAAGTGTTGTTATTATCTGCACCTTACAGATAAGAACATATAGGCATTGGGAAGAGAAAAGAGTGCCCAAGGTCATACACTTAGTAAAAGATGGCATGAGAATTGAACCCCGGCTGATAATTGTATAGCACATACTAACCACCATAACATACTGAACATGTATCTTGTATCTTTCTTTCCAAGTCTGATAACTGAACTTTAAGCCGGCGATGTCCTACCCACGGCCCGTGGGCCATGAACGTAGCCCAACACAAAATCATAAATTTACCTAAAACATTATGAGATATTTTTGTGATTACATGTTGCAGTGTCACCTAAAATAAACGTATGTGCTCTCTCACTATTTGTATGCCTGCATGGCTTCAGTTTTATGGTGTCATACAGCTTCCAGTATGTTATCTTGCAAGTGTGGACAGTAGAATTGACACCATCAGATGTTACATGTGTTCGTGGTGACTTAGTGAGGCAGCGACTATCAATAATATTTCAACCTACCATTGCAATGTTAGGCATTTAATGTTATTTAGAAGTCAGGTAAGCATTTTTATTTGATTATTAAAGGTGCTTCCACACCTCAACAGTGCCTCACACATCACCCCCAACACTTTACAATCAGCCCTCCCCCTCCCCCTGCATTGGCAGGCAGCCAAGAGGGCCGTGAAGGGCCCAAACTGTGCTTTCAATTTTCCTGTCAATTAATTTTCATAATAAAAGTAAATAAAGTCCCTTATCTATTATTATTTTTTAATCCCAGCATGGCTTCGACAACATCTCAAAAGAAAAATGAACCCCTCAAAAGAATGAACACCTGTGGATGAAGGATTGTTTAATGAAAAGTGGACAGACGACCACTTTTTTGTTTAGCAAATAGTAAGGCACTCTGCTTAATTTGCAGGAAATTTGCGCAGGTTTTCAAAGACTATCATTTGAAAAGGCATTATATGCAAAACATGCTGCCAAATTCAGTGGGTACAAAGGATTGTGTCATAAGGACTAAATAGCAGAACTGAAAAAAGTCTGTCTTCTCAACAAAAATTTTTTCAGAAAGTTACAACTTGGGCAGATTCCACTGTAAAAGGTAGTTATGTGGTAGCATATTTAATAGCAAAAAAAATCAAAACAATTTACTGATTGTGAGTTTATTAAGCAATGTTTAGAAAGCGTGGCAGATGTAATTTGCCCTGAAAAAAGGGGATATTTCTAAAATCAGTTTGTCTCACCAGACTATAGCCAGGTGAATTGGAGAAATTAGGAAATCTATTGAAAGACATTTGGAGAGTAAAACTACTAATTTTAAATTTTATGTTTTGGTGATGGATGATAGCACTGATGCTACAGATATGGCTCAACTTGCCATTTTTATTGATGCATAGAGGTATTGATGACAAATATAATGTCACTGAAGAAATGGCTTCTTTAGTGCCATTAAAAGACACATCTACATCAAGAGATTTACATGAAGCAGTTAAAAAATATGTTAAAGCTATTTTCTTTGTCTATTGTCAACATACCTGCTATAGTTACTGATGGTACCCTGTTGGTGGTAGGTAAAAGAGAGGGACTTGTAAAATTAATAGAAGACAGTGCAATTGCCGCCCAAAACTCATGTTTGATGAAGTATCATTGCATAGTATATTAAGAAAATTTATGCACAAAAGCTTTAAAAATGGATAACGTCATATAAATCATTATCAAGAATGAATTTCATAAGAGACAAGGGATTGAATCATTGCCAGTTCCAGGAATTCCTTAAAAGTACTGATGCTGACTCTAGCGATATCATTTACTTTCAGGAAGTAAGATGGCTAAGTTGAGGCTAACTGTTGAAAAGATTTTATGACTTGTGACTTGTTGTCAAGTCGTATATGGTATCAAAAAACCAAATTGTTGCAGAACTTGATGATGAAAACTGGCTTACATATTTAGCATTTTTAGTGGATTTAACTGCTCATTTAAATGAGTTAAACATATGTCTTCAAGGTGAAAACCAACTTATCAATACCATGTTTCAAATTATAACAGCATTCCAAATAAAACTGAAATTACATTAAGCTCAAATTAAGGCAAACAATTTTATACATTTTGACACATTGGCTAAACATGGTTGTGTGAACAACAAAAAATATGCAGCCTTGGTTTTTGATTTGAAACAAGTTTTTGAAAACAGATTTCAATATTTCTGGGAAAACAGTCAATATTTTGCTATTTTGCTACTCCATTTTCAGTCAACATAAAGATGTTACCTGCCAGTTTTCAAATGGAATGCATAGAGCTGCAATATGACATTCAACTTAAAGAAAGATTTGATTGTGTATCTTTACTAGACTTATGTAGGTCCTGTCTTCCCAGACACAAATATCCCTTGCTTCTCAATCATACCTTATT